>OMLP01037402.1:10167-21786 GCA_900302685.1 Spondyliosoma cantharus | reverse complement strand
ATTCAAAAACTGCAGATGACGAAGAAAACCCTGATCCTCTACCACGGAGATGAGCTGGATATCCAGAGAGATTAATTTAATTACCTCCTCTGTATTATTTTATCGTACCAAATGAGTAGTATTAATGCAGCTCTTTTGTTACCCCCTTGTGAAAAGGTCATATTGCAGATGTTACATGTTGCCGTTGGACTGCTTTCGCTTTCTAATTTAAGTTATTTCCACACTGCAGACATTTTCCACAGGTTTGCCAGAGTAACATTTTGTGCGCGTCTGAGTTCTGCCACAAATTGTGCTCTGATGTAAAAAAAAAAAAAAAAAAAATCGGCCTTGGGTCCACGTTCAAAATTGCAGATTGCAGAAAATTTCCATATTGGCTCTGATCCTGATCCTGCAGATCGGATCGGGACATCCCTAAATAAAACTGATTTGATATTGATTTTCATGGAAGAGTGTTGATATCTGAGAATGGACAGGGGGTGGACATAACATCCTTAAAAAAGAAGATCCCTGACATTGGTGGACTATTTAAAGACCAGTTTTGTTATCCCAGAAAATTAGGTTTTACTTGGTATTTATTTGTCTCAATGAAGTACCAGCTTTGGAATGGTTTTGCAAAGCTTGAAACACAGTGGGGACTATTTTGTGTAACACATACGGCCTCACATTCTGCCTTCCACTTACAGATAACAGCTCAGTTCCTCCCTATTATTAAATAACTCCTTACCCTGTTGTATCTAGATTGGGCACTTTAATGTGTATTGAACAGAACTAGAGGACAGCTCGATCAGCTGCCGTGTTCGTCACCACCCGGTGGTGGACAGTACGTTCAGCTGACGTGACAATCTTAATACTCAGCTTCTTTCCAACTCTCTGGTGACTTAAAGCAGACACAGTCAAGAGCCAAAGGATGGGATGTGGGCCAGACCCACAACTGCCAACAATGGGCCTTTCCATCATCAATAACCAAGGGCAGCAGCCTCCTTCAAGTAATTCAAGGTTTTAGACTTAAAAAGAAAAAAACTGGACTAAGTAATGCATGCTCATTCAAATTTCACTTCTAATTGTGGTAATACAGTGTGGGAATTGAATTAATTATGCATATCTTGGTCATCCATAGTAAAACACCTGAAATGTGTATCACATCACGTACACTGGACATGAGGGTGCCGGTGTATGTTTTTGGGGATTTTTTTGTTCATCACAAGGTTATTAATGACATACAGTAATCTTGATTACCTAGGCTACAAAAAAAATATTGTTTTTACCAATGTATTCAGGCTCAATAGCGGGTGATTAAAATAACACAGAACATCACCCATATGGCCAGATTGCCCATCCATAACCACAATGATGGCCTAACAATAAATCTAATATCACTGTTTAACTGAATATCACCAATCAACAAACAGAACACTACTAGCATGTGGATTTGTCAAACTGTGGCCTCTCACATCTGAGGCTAAAAGATGTCAGCCTAATTCATTTCATTTGTATGAATAAACTGACAGTAAACCTGGTGGCTGACAACAGGGCCTGCTGATTATCTGTCTGTTCCATAGTCTCTTGTTTACTTCAGACTTGTTTTATCAGGAGCGGCTCAAGGACAGGCAGCAAGACTAGCTGCTTGATTTCCTGTTCAAACATATGTTTGTGTTTGGGTTTCCATCCACTACAGTTTAAGATCAGCATGTGTGACAAAGTCGGCAACGCCCTTTCCTTAGAATTTCTCCTGTCAGGGCAGGACACCCACTCAGAGTCTTCCCAGTCATAAAGACATGCAGGTCAATAAAGACACGCAAGTATGAATAAGTCATGTCTTATCAATGGAGTTTGATTAGTTTCCATTTCTCACAAAAGTGGAGTGAGGAGAATAAAAGAAAAGAGTATGGCAATGCCTGCGGGTCCTGAGTGCTTATTTTAATCCATTACTGTGATGCCTATTGAGCAAGCTCTACAGGCTGGGACTAGTTTAGCCCAAGTTGGTTCCTATTGTACATAACAATTACATTCAAGTTACAGTAAGACTCTGATCTGACAACACTAAAAAAAGTGAAGTTGAGTTACAGTGAAACTATTTACTATTTACCTTGTTCTGACTGGGAGCGGAACAAGCTACTGCTAAGGTGAGTTGTTCAAAAACCTTCTTTTTAGTAAACTCTGTGTACACAAACAATGTTCTCGATGCTCGTGTTCATGTGTAAGAGACCCTGGTGATGCTACGAGCAAAGTTTCATGTTGGGTCAAGCCTTCTTAGTGTTTTAAAAATACAGATTTTGATGCTATCGTAAAATTGCCCCTAGCACTCCCATTGAAAATGAGCTTGACCCGAAAACGAAAATACGGTAAATCTTAAAAGTGCCTCTTTCGTCGTAATTATGCTTTTACACAAAGGTTTGACTCATATACATTCACAAAAAAAGCAGAGGTTGCATTTTGGCGAGAGTTTTACTTTAACCTATAATCTTCAATCTTCTACCCATTTGGATGAAAAAAGTCTTGTCTGCTACGCAACAAGAGATATTTTGAAATACTGTACATAGAAATATAAGTTATATTTGTCTGTATGTTACCATCTATCATTTTACATTTTTATCTAAAAAACAACAACAAATTAATATTTTCCACATGAAATTGAAGAAATAAACCTGTTTTTGCTGTAGAGATGATGGAATATTTTTTTAATTCAAAGAGGGAGGACTTTATAAATGCTTTCACAACAGAAAAAAAAGTATATATCCTTTGCAGAGGTGGATAGTAACAATTTACAATTTCCTCTGTTACATGGACCTGAGTAACTTTTTTTGAGTACACTATACTTTTCTTAGAAGTATTATATTTATAGAGCATATTTTTAACTCTTAACATTTTTAGAGCCTTAAATTTGGACACATAAATCACACTACTTTCATTTATTTATCATTTTATACATCTATGCACATTGGTCAGTTTGTCCCAGGTCTGAAGGGGTTCATCTATCCTACCACAGCCATGCCTCCACATGACTCTGTTCGAAGCAGCACCATGGTTAAAGTTACAGTACACTCCTCTAATAGCTCCAGCAGCTAATATTACATAATACAGGACATCAGAGAATTAAGCTAAAACTGGGCTGACACAGAGCAAGTGTGTCTTTTATGCTAATATGTTTGATGTAAATGTATGTAGTATACAACATAATATAATAGCCTGATGAGGAGAGACCAAATTATTCACATTTAAATAAGGCAAACTAGGCTTCTTTTTTCATGTGGAAATGACTGATGTAATCAGATGTCTTCATTAGGTCAAAGTGAAGAAGTGAACACACCTGTATTTGAAAGATAATGATGAAACAAGACAGCATTATTTCTTAGTTAGCATAAATAAGGCTTGGGTGATATCACATATATTATATTGTCCTGCCCAAACATTGCAACAGACTATATCATTGTTTTACAGCAAATATGACATTTGGCCTATTACAAACCCCTTGGCCTGCCACGTTCTCCCATTTCAAACCCAAAATATTGCCAAACTGGCAAGCTGGCGTATTTGTTTGAAACTAAGTCCTCCATGTGTGTATGTTTAAGCACTGTGTGCATGCTGCTACATCAGGCCGACTGACCTATAGTAACCCACAGCAGCCCAGTCTCAATTACATCTGATTTGTGTCCGTCTGTGATGGAAACTGGGACTTTGGACATCTATGCTTGATTTATTAAAGTTTAAGGACATTGTAATATGTTCACACTTTCACTACCTTTTGGCATGCACATGATTGTCTAATTTGTTTGCCAAATCACAATCTAATGTAGTAGAAAACAAGCAAAGGATGCAAATACAAAACCGAATTGGTGTACTTAAGAGTGTCATAATACTAATGCAATATTTGGTAGCCCCATTTGAGAGATACTGGGGGAATACTGCCGTGCATTTTATCTAATAAGGACACGATGACTCGTCATTTCATCACAGATACAAAGAGGTGTATGTTCACTTCCTTACTTTTACCTGAGGAAGACCATATGTGGTTGAAATAGTTCCAGTCACACAAACACAGCAGTGTGCTAGGTTTTTTTCTTTTTACGTCTGTAGTTACTCACTAATGTAGACTTTTTCAGTAAGTGTGCTCTAACTAAAGTGGTTACTCTCATTAAACAGTGCAGTCTCCTTCACTGTCATCACTCCCAGAAGCTACTCTACTGTTGAGTCACCACCTCAGCACAGACTGAGAAAGCATATGGCGCCCGATGCACGAACTGTGACAGCTGACACCTCGATTCGGAGCGTAGAGAGGAAGAGATGGACGTGTGTGTGTGTGTGTGTGTGTGTTAGCTGGAGGCCATTATAAAGACACACCACAACACACGGTGGACAGAGCTCAGAAGTGCTCAAGTAAATTAAGAGTCACAACCACAATACGGTCAAAGAATGACTTCCTGAAGCAGCGATTTACAGACACATTCTGAAGTCAGCCAAAGAGCTGAACATAGCATTACTACATGATTTAGGCTATACGACGTTATTTTTCTTATGTTTCTGTACTAACCGTTGTTACTAATCTATCAATACTTAACAGAACCAGTCTGAGACTTTTAGAAGATAAAACGAAGTTACCAAAACTCACCTTCCAGGAACCTTTGCGTTTCTCCTCCAAAAATTGATCCTGTTCTCGGTGGCCATACTCGGACAACACAGCCCCTTTAGCGTGACACCGTCCCCGGCTCCTCACACGAACAAACCATGGAGAAACAGTTTCCGCGTTTCACTCGCTACAACTCAGCCCTGCTCGGCTGCTTCTGCTCTGCCGCCTCAGAAGTTTAAACGACTGGAAGATGGTCATATTTAGATTTCAAATGCGACGTTGTATGATGCGGAGCACTGGAAGCCGCCATCTTGGAGCACAATAACCAAAGCGTGTGATTGGCAAGTGGGTGAAACAGGTGCAGCGAAAGTGGCCAATAGCGGGAGATGGTGGAGTCACGGACGGGGATGCTCGCTCGACCGCTCGCTGATGAACACATACGAGACATGGAGGATCCGTGCCAGACCTCAGGCTGATAGCAGGGAAAGTTCATAGGCAAAGCTGTTGTGGGCATATGGTTGTGGGACTGCAGCTGAAGCCTGCATGTCGTGTCCTCCGGCAACAGAGGGACATGTGTTCAAATTCATGAGTTAGCACCAGTTGGTTTTACACTAAATTCTGTAACCAGCCTCACCGGTACAGGCAGTATGGCTCCAGCGCCAGTGCAAATGATTTTATAATGTTTTGCCACATTCTGTGTTTCAGAGCTGAAACCTTTGTCTACAGAAAATGTGTTGGATTGATTGCTCAAGCACAAATGATCTGAATAATGAGCCTCATAGTATCTGACATATTTTGTTTATAATCTACACTCTTATCTAGCTGATCAATGTTTCAGTGAAAAGATCAGTATGGAATTGCATCAACTGAAATCCAGACATATACTAGGCTGATCACTTAAAGGGGCACTACATAGTTTTGGAGAAGAAACTCAAACACAGAATTTCCATAGGCTATTAATGAGGTAATAAGACAAACTCATGTGTTTTTTTACCATAACTGAATAAACAAGAGCAAAATAAGGACACGGGACAAGTAAAAAAAAAACTGTGTTGTCCTTTAAGGTCAGTTTGTTCATTCAGTTTATTCAGTCATGACAACAAAGAGAGTTTGTTTATTTAGTTATCAGCCCCTGAAGATCTTTCTCCCCTCATTAACATTTATTCACCAAAGCTACAAACTGCTCCTTTAACTTGATCAAAAACAACAGAAATTAAGAAGTCTCCTTTAAACTCTTCAATAGCTGTTCAGTAACTATTGCAAACTACAAAACAATGAAGCAGCACACAAATCTGAATACTTCCTCTGTATTTTGATGATTTCATCTGATTTGATGCTAAGTAATACTTCCCTTTTCCCCCCCCAGATGCTGCATATAGATCCTCTGTCCACATGAGGGCAGGCATTTTCTGCTAAAGCGAGAGAGCCTTGGTCAAAACGAAAGCAGAAGAACCACCTCGTGTTTACTGTAAATGTTTGCAAAGTGAATTCTCTGTTTGTGCTGCTCATTACATATCAACAGCACAGTCATTTTATTTTCATCACTATTTATTTCAATCAAGGACCCCAGTGACTTACACAGAGCACGTTGGCATCCCTTTGCCTTATTCAAATGAAGGTAAATGAAGGGTTTGGAGACATGACTGAGTTTCATTTTACATGCTGGCATGCATTTGAATTTCAGGTGCTCTCCTGTGTCTGTTTGTTTAGGGAAATCACTGCAGCCTCCCCACCTGTCTTCACCTCTTCCAGCGTCCAACGTACTTCAACTGACACAATCCAGGTGAGAGTTTATATTTCGGTTACTTTCTGGACTACTGTGGTATTTTTACCTGTGTGGATCTGACGTCATTATGAATGCAGAATAACTCCATTCACACATTTTCTGGGAATATCCATTTGTAATTACTTTTTGATTTTATTTGAACCTTGCCTAAAGTGGGTCTTATGACACGTTGCCACTGCATTGCTTCTGGTGTGACCAGCACAGCTCAAGGAGGAAAGCAGTGTTGTGAAAGGAATATGCTGAGAGGAGATACACTTATAGAGTCACAAGGCAGGACAATGGGGTGCTGTGTGCGGGACTACTAGAGTTGCCTGGAGCATAACAGTTTGCCAAACGACACTCTGCATTTAACAAACTTTTTCCTGCCTGACCAGCATGGCTAGTTTTTTCTCACATCTGTTAGATGGGGGACATTTTTTGTCTTAGTATCAACAAAGAAAAGCTTTAAAAACAAAAGTGATTTTTATTTTAAACCCTAAAAGATCATTTTAATTCTATGTCTGAAGATAACTGTTTTTATTTTTCAAAATGTATAGCGTCCTTTTTCTTGGCACATGCTCAGTGGAGTTTAAGCCAGAAGCTATAGTTCGGGTTGTGTGACCCCCTTGTTTTGTTCTCCCTCTCACCCCTGAAAGGAGAGCATTGTGACTTGTACTCTTCCTGAATTAAGTGGCAACAAAACCACCAGACAGCATTCTTTAAGAAAAGAAGAACATTTTTCTTTTGTTGTTCTGCCATTGTGGCCGGTGTTCAGCTCTACAGTTATTTTCAAAGTTTTCGGGAATTCATAGCTTAAATTCCCTTTATAAAGGAAAGTTGCACTTAACTTTTTGAGAGACAAGTTTTTGAAGTCAGTTTCTAACTTGTCAGTGGAGTTTATTTAAAGCTTTTGTCAGAAGAGGTAAGTTTTTCACTTATGTAAACTTAACACAAGATAATTCAGTAACACTTTGTGTTATATGAATATTTAATAAATCATTTGAAACACACTATAATGTATTTATAAGCAGATATAAGGAAGGTGTTTATGAATGTATGGTCAACAATTTTAACTTTAAGATTTTTTTGCATTTTGTTTGTAACAGCTTCTATTGTACTGTAATTCATTATCTGTTGATACATCAGCACCCACTTACGGGTGCCCACAACAGTTATAGTTGTTGACAAATACATTAAAAAACGTATATCTGCTTACAACGTTTACAACAATTATGGTGTGTTATAAACCATTTATTAAAAGCTTCATGTTGCTTATAAATACTGCAAAGCACTCTTGCAGCATAAGACAAAATAAATCCTGATTTTCTTTAGTTTTGTCTCCAGACGCATGGTGATGTATAGCCGAGTTGTTCATCTCAGGGTCAACAGGTCATCAATAGCTGTGCTCACTCGCTCTGACTGTGACCAGGCCATGAAGGAATGTGAATTCTCTGAGAAAGGTAAGACAGATGCCTTACTGTGAATTACATACGATCATACAATGTTTTCTCCTCTCTTCATTTCAAGATTCAAGATTCAAAGGTTTATTTATCACATGCAATAGTTCAGCAGCAGTGAAATAAAATTACAACCACTCTGTAGACTGTGCATTAAATAGTGCAACCAGAAAATAAAATCAAAATAAGAAAATGAACTGAAAAAGAGAATAAAATAACAGACTTAAATTTAGATAGAAAAAAAATATATATATACATATTATAAACAAGAATTAGATAGGAATAAGTATTTACAGAAGAAGACCATGTGCAAAGTAGCAGGATGTGTATACATGTGTGTGATATATGGTGATACATATTTTGACCTTTCTAAAACACTGTGTTACAGTACAACTAGAATGTGCACATCCGTCTACAGATATGATTCCTACATGCATCATCTGGTCCTTGTAAATTTCCCCTCTAAGTAGCTGTGGAAGTGTAATGAGATTTATGGTAACAGAACACTGCCTGGGTATCTACGCTTTGCCAGAAAAAGACCAACTCTGCTTGTTTTCTGAAAGTATATCAGTAATTCATGGTTGTATGCATTCAAGATTCACATTTCAATTAAGGTTTGTGAGTATACATACTGTTGTGTCAATACACGCTAGACCAGAATCGATGTTAGATTGACTTCTATAAAAGTTACAGGAAACTCATGGTGGATCAGGCTCATCCAGTATAATGGTAAGCTGCTGCACTATGGAGTGATGTTAGTGTCAATAGCTATTCCAAATGCATGTTTCATAATCCATACATTAAAAGATTCAAGACCATAAGATGGCACTGTGAAATTCATTAGCACATCAGGTTCACACCTGGGATCAACACCCATGGATAACGCTTAGGTACAGGTGTCAAAACCCCCAAGGCACATTGAGGACGCATTTGAGATCCTATCTCTCAGACCTCAATTAGTGGCAGTCTGAGACCACATGTGACCAAATGCTTTTAGCAGTGTGTACGCACATGTGGCCCCATTGAAGCAACGCCTACTTAACTGATGATGTCCTCTGTGAAACTACGACAATTTCAGATTAATGCCTCTTGAGGTACAAAGTGGTATTACAGGACAGACTGGGCTGAGGCTCGTTCGTTAGCATTCTAACTTCAGTAGACATCTCTGCTACACAGTACATAGATGTCTTTGACAGAACATCAACAATGTTGTTTCTCCACACTCTGTTGATAAGGTTAGTTTATATTTTGAATGTTTTAAACCACATTTCATGTCATTATGTTACAAATTGCTTGTTGAAGTTGTGTAGTATTTATTTGTAAAATTGTCATATATTTATTTGGGCTGGGGGGGATTCTGTTTGTTGATGAAGACACATTAGTGAATATTAAAATGTATTCCCAGATAGTCATACACATTTTAAACTCTGATTTTATTCGTGGATCATGAAACATGCATTTGTCACAAGTATTGTAATCACTTTCTCTCCACATGGTACTGCTGCATTGACCCAACCCAGTGTTACTGCAAGGTCACAGATGGCTGATGACCTTCTGGGTATCTAGCAGCTGACCCCAGATCAGATTGAGTTTAATGGTGTTATACACCACAGTGCACTTTCTAACACAGTGTATCAATCTGTGAAGGGGAAAGCTGACCCAAGCTGTCCTTCAACATGAAATGCTATTACTTGTCAGTGTTAGTGAAGAAAAACCAGAGGAAATCATTTTTAGTGCTTGGTCTTTAAGAAGGTTCTTTAATATCTTAATTTCTTTTACAGTGCTACTATAAAACACTCAGCAATTATTAATTCTGTGTACGGCAATGACATAAATATATTTTGCACTGCATTGCAAAATTACCACTGCATCTGAATAGTAATGAGTGAACATCATTCTGCCTTTGCTTCTTCACTTGTAATATGCATTATATTATGTTTTTCAACAGTAGTTGTGTGTGTTTGGTGGGCCATTATAAGAGGAGGTTATTTGGCAGTGTTAGAACAAAATATATTGTAGATAGTGTGTATGTATATAGTGAAGATATGTAGCAGAGGGGCGAGTGTGTAAGGAAAAAACAAGAATTAATGTATGTGTATGTATTTTATCCATGCAGTAGGTTTGCATGAATCTACATATATTTTGTCTTTGTGCTATACTGAGAGATAAAGGAAGAGGAGAGAGTGTAGTGTATATTTTGTGTTCTGCACTTATCGTAAAACAACTCTCAGACAAAGTGTGACAGTATTTACTGCTGCTGTGCTTTTAGCAAATATCCATCTTTACCTCTGGGTCATTATCACTGCAGTTATTATGGATTCACAAACAACACTCACACGCACACAGGCACACACATAGTAAACCGCCCCCTATACTCATTCCAATTGACACACTTGGTTTAGCTTTGCGAGAGATTGTGAGTTTGCATGTGCATCTGAGAGTGTATGCACATGTGTCATTGTGTGTGTGTGTGTGTGCCCAGTAGACTGAGTTATGTATGTGAATGGAGTGAATGGTATTTGACCATGTGCATTGTGTTTTATGAGATGAGCAGGCTTTAATGACTCTGTCACCAGTAAATGGGCTCTGATTTGTAGCACAGCTGTCGCTCCACACTCTGATCAACTCTGGCCTTCTGGAGAGACACACACACACACACACACACACAACATACCTGTGACGAGGTAGAGTCCTGCTTTATTCCACCTGGGAGCCAGTCTGGTGATCAGAGAGTAGGACAGACAACACTGGAGGACACCTGGAAACACACACTGAGGAGAGCCCAACTACACACACACACACACACACACACACACATCATCAGCTATAATTAGACTGAAAGTGTTTGATCGTCCTCCTGTCCATCACTTCATCTCACCTGCAGACTGCGTCTCTGTCCAAACACCTGCAGGATGCCTGTCTGGAAAAACGAGATCTGGAGGGAGAGAAGAGAGTTCATCACCAGCGCGGGACGATGTCTCTCCGCCATCTTTGCATTTAAAAACCTGTGACATCATCACAATGTAAAGTCTAGGGGCGGATATTGAACAGTGAGTAAACAGTATCGTGCCTGAAAACGCTGATGTCACTCAGTGGTTGCATTGTGGGTAATGTAGGCGGCAGGTTTTGAAAAGGAAGTAGAATGTTTGGTATAAAACAGAATAAAGGAGCTCCTGAACAAAAACCCTCTGCTGGGAATCACAACATATAACAGCCTGTCCTGAGCTGTAGTTACAATAGATTGTGATAAAAATTCATATCGATCAATCAGGAACAAACATCCTGATTATATTGTTTATAGAAGTACAAATTCTCACGACTAATCACACACAGTTTCCCTGAAAGAGAGAGACAACATGTTTATGTTTCAGAGGATAACAATGTGATCGTGTGTGTGAGTGTGTACGTGTGTGTGAGTGTGTGTAGGAATGTTTGGAATTCCACTGTTGCGTGTCTCTGCTTGGGAAGTGTCAGGACGAAGACACGATCATCTGCTTCACTGTGAAGCAGTGAGTAAGTGTGTACGTGTGTGTTGCATGTCTGTAGTGTTTGTGTGTGTGTGTTTGGGAGTGTGTGTGTGGATGTGTGTGTAAAGGTAAGTAGCCTCTGTGCAGACTGAGCTGGCGTGCAGAGCTTGAGGTGTGCGTGCAACGTTTCCACAGCGATCCCAACCGCACACAAAACTCATTCATCTCTCTCTTGTGTTTGTGGCGACGGAATCTATAAATCTGTCAGCGAGACGAGCCGAGAGTGAAGTTAATACACACACACACACACGCACACGCACACACACACACACACACACACACACACACATGTCAATACTATAAATA
>OMLP01037398.1:0-23521 GCA_900302685.1 Spondyliosoma cantharus | reverse complement strand
TGTGTGTGTGTGTGTGTGTGTGTCAGAGAGGCAGATCTAGTCGTATTGAAGGTTGATTACCATATTTTTTATATCTGCTCAAGTATTTGACATAACGATGAGTTTCAAGAACAATTGAAGTTGGAAGGTTGAACGATTTTGAGGTACTTTACTTGAGTATTTTCATTTTATGCTCCTTTTTTTTTATTTATTTTTTTTACTACATTTCAGAAGCAAATGTACTTTTTGCTTCACTACTTTTATTTAATAGCTTTAGTTTCTTTGTAGATTTGAATATTTACTCAAATATAAACCAACTTATCAAATAACATGATATGAATAAATTCATTCTGGATGATAAATATCTTCATCTTTTGATATTCTAAGTACTTTTTGATGCTTATTCTGTTGTACTTTTGCTTAAATAATTACTACTTTAAGTCAAGTAAACAATAGTTTCTTAAACATTTCCATATTTCATTTCTTGTTACAAAGAAACAAACAATTACCAAAGTAGTTAACTGGCACACAAAGGATAGATAATCATCAAAAGATAATAAAGTAATATTCTTTATAATAACAGTACTACCAAAAATAAATAGGATAGAAAAACAGTAATAAAAACAACATGCCAGGCGTTAACGTGTCAGTCTTTACAGCTTTTTTGTTCTTTGCTGAGGTTATTGTTTTAATTTATAGCTCCAATTCCTTCTAAAAAGCCTTGAAGTGAGGCTTTGTAAAACTTAAGATTTATTGTGTTCTACCTCACATAAGTCATAACGTACAAGTTAATTTATTCATCATTATACAACACAGGGTTGCATAATGAAATAAAGTTTGTGAACTCCTTCATGCTACACACATTACAGAACATGTATACAGTCATTTATATACAAATATACACATAGTGCATCTTTTGACTCTGCCTCAGGGTGAATGTAAACAGCAGCAACAAGATGATGATAATATGGTCGGCATCTTCATCTCAAAAGTTCAGGTAAACATTGTCCATCACTTTAAACTGTGTGTGAGCACCGAGCGTCTGTGATGTAAACACAGAGTCCATGTATTATGTGTCATTCACGACAATCATCAGCAGTTGCAGCCTTAATTTCTTGCGCTAAAGGTGGTTCCAGGTACCGATATCGTTGGAAAAAGATAGCAGAGCTAATTCGAGGAGTTTGTTGACTTTGCAGGGTTTTTTTTTTTTTAATTCTAATGGAGATCCAAAAGCTTCAAGAGGTACTAAATATGTCAGTGTGAGTTTGCTTGATATGCGTGAGGAAGCATGAAGGGGACATCTAAAATATTTACGTTACATTTGATGGAAGAGTGCAGCCATTAAAAAAAAAAACATGCAGTCATCGGGGCGGATCATGTACTTTATGGAACAAGTTGTTACAGAACACATGTATGTGATGCTCTTAGACGGGGAAGAAAAAGATGATTTATCCAACCAAGAAATGACAATTTGGAACAACTGAAAGGGTTAAACTGAGTCACTGAGTTAAAACTGTACGATGAAAATCGTGCTGAGAAGAAGAATGGTAACCAAACCTTTTCTGAAAAAACGGTTTCGTGAGACATTTCCAAAAGGAGAAAATCTTTCCACCTGGGGGCGGTGTCTCCAGCCTTCACCAAACCCTCTTGTCGGAGCGCTCTGTACCTTTTACCGCCTTCTTCAAAATAATGTGACACTTTATTGTCGCCCGGAGGGAAATCCACCTTTTGCTTCTCTAAATAAAAGCTCTCAATGTGCTGTAAAGATATCGATTCAGGTTTTACTGCAGCCGCACAGATGAGAATTTAGGTACTTCTGACAGCACTGATGCGACTGTATCTCCACGTTTACACTCCTCTCATGTGATTTGTAATTGTCTCTCCTCTCAGTGTGCCTTGCTGAACGAGAAGCTGGATTCCCTCGTAAAGGCCTTAAGCGAGGAAGCGGAGGCCCAGGTAATTACACTGTCAGTCAGAATCAGTATGAGACAGTCATAGCAATCAGTGATCGCCTGATTAAAAAAATCACAAAACTGTCCAAAATCATAATACTTTATATCTGGTAGGAGCTTAAGAGTTTTGCACCAAAATGAGGTCCTAACGGTTGAGAAAAACTGACAGAACAAGTGTCAAATCACACAAAATGTGCTTTTTTAAGGACAGAAGTCATTAAAAGATGATGCTAGTTAGCACTTAATAGATATGTTGCAGATGTTTAAAGCGTTGACCATCTTTAATGTGATACAGAAGATCTGAATCTATATTTACTGTTCTTTAAAAAGATAAAACTGATTTTTGTCACTGACTTCTAGCTTTCATGAATAAACTATGGACGTCTCTTCTCTAGTTCTGTGAATGAATATTAAGCGCTGCCTCCCTTTTCAGGAACGAGAGGCACTCATGAGTCGAATAGTAAATTTATGAATGAGGCGACATTTTTCTGGCTTCAGTGATAATGTGCTGATGCTCCGAGGTTCTCTGTGCTTTTAAAATGAAATAAATCTCAGAGGAACATCAGGAATGTACCAGGATTTATTTGATAGATGCATTAAAACATCAAGAGGACGTCTCATTTTCGTTTCCTGTGTCCTCCAGGTGGTGCCAGCAGGTTCGGTGCCCAGCCAGGACAGCAGCAGCCCCAGTGAGAGCGGCGGCGAGTCGGGTTCAGAGGGTAAAACGTACCGGTCCAAGGAGCAGCTGATGCTCAGAGCCAACAGCCTGAAGAAAGCCCTGAGGCAGATCATCGAGCAGGCGGAGAAAGGTACCAGCTAGTCGTGCGTTTGTTGTGTTCCATGTCCTCCTTCTATTGATGTCGTTTTAAGAAAAATCACGCCCTGATTTGATGTCAACGTTTCAGTGGTGGACGAGCAGAACCGACACACGCAGGTCCAGAGGATGTCGTCCTCGTCCTCCATCAAAAGGGAAAACAGCGAGGAGCTGAAGGATGCTGAGCCACGTAGGTTTGAACTCAGCAGTGATACGAGGCCATCAGTATTTTAAAAACCCCTACTTATGCGTTTTGTCAGAAAAGGTTATCCCTCAAGAATAACCCAGAAACTTTACTTTATACTATATGATTATTTTTCAGGTCAAGGAAGTTTAAGTCCAACCTCCCCCATTGTCCTTGAGAAACCAGACAGCCTCAACACCGTCACCTTCAGCGAGGAGTCTGTGTAAGTCTTATTAATAAATAATAAATAATCTGCTCTTGTATGGATGTGTTATCACATTTTGATAAACAATCTAACAGTCTACATGTTGTCTGTGTTTGTAGACAATGTTCGGAGAAGTGTGTGATGAATAACTACTTCGGCATCGGCCTGGACGCCAAGATTTCCCTCGAGTTCAACAACAAGAGAGACGAGCACCCTAAAAAGTGCAGGTATGAACACACACCTAAGATCATTTATTTAGTATTCATCACAAACATATTTCTGCCTTTTTATTTGTTGGAAACTCTCCAGAAGATTTTAGCTTCAATGTTTATGAGAAAGTTCTGAAACTGCTTATGAATAAAACGGTTTAACAAGAATGTCTCAGGAGTGTAAATCAATCAATTGTCACGTTTTCATTTAAAATCACGACATTTTTCTCGGTGCTGAAGTTGTTTCTAATGTATTTATGTTGGAGTTGCATCGCTTGTACATATGTGTATATAAAACATGATTCCATGATACTGATTAATGATACTGGTTATTTGTGAAACCAAATCAGACATATACAGCAGCAAGTCGTCTGCATATCAAGAAAGTCGGTGTTCAGAACTCGATATCTGGATATCTTGTTCATTGACCTGATATCTTCATCCTCACTGTAATCAAGAGTTTGATAGTCAGACCCAACTACTAGCAGCTACTGATATTGTAGGGGAGGAATGAATAAGTTTAATCAGGCCATAAGATTGATTTAAACCCTCCTAAAACCCAAAGCTACGAGACTGTGTGCATATAAACTTTAGGTCGGAAGTTTAAACAACAAACATTCAGTGACGGCGCTGAAAATTGTGTTGTGTGCCACTTCACAGGTAGTAAAGTAAAGTAAAGTTAAAGATGATGATACAGACATGCAGCCTTTTCTTTGGGATTTTGGGTCAGTTTTTTACTTCATCTGATCTGAAATATGGCGTTGTCGGCAGCCGAGGCTCATGGGTGTTTTAGTATGTAGAACCGTCTGCCGTGCTGAACTTCTTCATGCCTGCAAAACAAGATTTCTCAGAAATGACGTTAAAAATAATTGAAACCGTATCATCAGCCTACTGAAACAAAACCAGCGTTGATTGGTTCTTTCTTCTGCCGTCTCCTCCTGCAGCAGTCGCACCAAGAACATGATGTGGTACGGAGTGCTGGGGACTAAAGAGCTGGTCCAGAAGACGTACAAGAACCTGGAGCAGCGAGTTCAGCTGGAGGTCAGACACGCACAACCACACACAAGAATGAAGTCTGTTTCAGGAAATCGGTTGGTTTCCTCTAACATCCTCTGTTCCTCGCTCTCTCTTCCCTCAGTGCGACGGTGTTCCCATGTCTCTGCCGAGTCTGCAGGGCTTGGCTGTGCTCAACATACCGAGCTATGCAGGTGGTATCAACTTCTGGGGCGGCACCAAGGAGGATAATGTGAGTGTTGTTAGCGCATCCACACCGAAACGTCTCAGTTACTGAACTCTTTTTGCTCCAGTGACATTTTTTACTCACCTAGAGTGAAGTTTTCCCTGGAATATATATGAGTCAAGCACCTTTGTGGAAATGGCACAATCATGGGTAGAAGCAGGGAGACATATAAAGTGTCTTTTGTGAAGTATGACACAGTTATAATGCCATAAATCATAGCAAAGATAAAGAGAATAAAGCAAGTTGAATCCTTGGATTATTAGTCACGTGACTGTTGACCTCAGCTGAGACATTCAAGGCTTCTCAGTTCTCATGTTTTTTTTTACTAGATCTGGTTAATGCAATGTGTTTTTTTGTTTTGTTTTTTTGGCAAAATCTTAAATGAGACATGTTGAATGAAGCTATTTCCAGTTCAAATTTGGTTTTATTTCCTGAAAGAAGCGTTTGTCACACATGATTAGTTCGAGGACAATCAGACGGGTTAATTTTTGCTTTTACACACTTTGCTTAAACTAAACTTGCCAACTTTTTAAAAAGAAACATTTTAAACTGACTGATTTGAAGGTTCAGCGTTTGTTCAAAACGTTGACGGATGATTATTTGCTATTAACTGTAAACAAGGACTGTATTTATGGAAACAGGAATTGAAAAAATAAAGCATTAAAAGAAAAATGAAAGTCTCTTGTTTGCTCTCATCTGCTTTGTTCAGAACTTCGGCGCGCCGTCATTCGATGATAAGAAGTTGGAGGTGGTGGCCGTGTTCGGCAGCATGCAGATGGCCATGTCCAGAGTCATCAACCTGCAGCACCACCGCATCGCACAGGTGACACACAACACACGTCACTCCGTACCTTTCTCAGTTCCACAAGTCACTTTATTAAGAAAATATTAGATGCTGTTCCTCTTATTTGGCCTTTTGGCGAACATGTCAACATGACAGCGTAGTACAAGTAAAACATGAAAAACTGTCTTTGGCCTATCTGGTATCTCACCAGCGAGAGCACAAACACTCCATGTCATGAAATACAACACGTCGACGTACCTTCGGAGGTGCGTGCGTGACAGGATCACATAAAAAGCTTGACGTCTAGCAGCAGAGGACGGAGGAGGTCAAGCGGGGAAAAGCTCTCTGTGCATGACAGGCAAAAAAAAAAAAAAAAGAGAGGTCTCGTCTGACAGCTGCTGTTTTCTGCTCTGCTGCGTCTCAGTGCCGCCAGGTGAAGATCACCATCCTGGGGGAGGAGGGAGTCCCGGTGCAGGTGGACGGAGAGGCCTGGATCCAGCCGCCCGGCATCGTCAAGATCGTCCACAAGAACCGGGCGCAGATGCTCACCAGAGACAGAGTAAAGTCCAACACAAATATGATTTATTTTGCTGTATATTTAATAAAAAAAAAACAATCTGGTTTGATGTTTATAGCATAAAAACAACAATATAGGCTTTGAATTCTCCTCCTGTCATAAATACTGCAGCTGAAAATCCTCTCTCAGCTCAGCCCTCTCCACCCGCGCTGTTGACTCTTTTTCTATTTTGGGATTTCTTAAATCAAATTCATACCCACTGTGTTTGTTCTCTCTTCACGCTGCTCGAAAAACCTTTTGGAGAGCTCTCTTGAGCCAAGCACATTTTTCGGGCAGTTTGTTTCCATGGTTTCCCTCTTTAAGTGCCGCGGAGAAAGAGAGAGAAGAATGTCTGCTCGCTGGTTTTATCCTCCTAAACGCGGCTTTTATTCAGTCAAACGGTGACAGTAATGTCTAAGGTCCCGGCTTGGTGTCGGTCTGAGGTGTGATTATCGAGAGGTTGTTAGATTAAACTCATGTCTGGATGAAATAAAACAATCTCTTCTCTCTTTTCTTTATTCTTTTACTCTGGTTTCTACAGATATACAGATAAAAAGACTTCTTTATATTCCATCTTTAAATCCCTCGAATGCAAAGTTTTTTGTTTTTTTACACGATGACCAAAATCTCTGGCTCTGTTCTCCAAACCAGGCGTTCGAGAGCACGCTCAAGTCCTGGGAGGACAAGAGGAAGATCGACAGCTACCGCGACAGCAGGCCCCGCCTTAACTCCCAGCAGTCCATGGAGTACCTGACAGAGGAGGAGTGCGCTCAGGTCCAGCAGCTCGGCATCGTGGCCGACACGCTCATCAGCAAGTAAGGAATGGCGTCGCGTTTGATGATTCGGTTGTGCCCGACTGATGTTTGGGACCCCAGATGAAGGTCTGATGAGTTTCTGAAAACCTTGAGGGCGTTTTGACCAGTGTTCAAAAGACGTGTGTTGATGCCTTCAGTGGTCCTTGAACTCAAACGCGTCTTTTGTGCGCCGTCACGCGTTTCTAACGCTATAAAATCAACGTTATCAAGAGCAAAATCAATTAAAACTGGATCAGATCGGAAACGACATGATATTTTCCCGACTCAACGTGCTAAAAAGCAAACATGATTGAAAACCTTTGACAGAGCATCTAAACAACCAGTTGAACCATCTACACCTGTGTGTAGAAGATAGGAGACCCGGTTCTACATTTTGGGATCGATGTTTCCCACTGCAATCAGCTCGTTTATTACGTTTTTCTCCGTCGCACTGACGAGCCGTTTTTATTCCCCTTTTCTTGCTCTTATAAACCCGTTTGCGTCCCTCCGAGGACTTCTCGTCTTCTCTCAGGCTCGGTTGGTTTATTACAGTCTTCTACAATCAGGACCATAAATATTTTAATTACATTTGGGAACTTTGTGAAACGGTCATAAAGGGGATTTGTCGTGGAAAGAGGTTTGATTTTGACAATTTGAGAGCCTTAAAAAAAAGCGATTTTCGGGCTTTCTGTCCCGTCAACAGGCCGGGACAACTTGTTGGAATAATCGCTGCGATCGCGCCCTTTTCAGCTCGTCGACAATAATAATTGCAAGCCCTCTCAAGTCGATGATTTTCCCTCCCTCGTCCTCCCCAGGATTCGCGAGGCAGCCAAGACCCACAAGCTGGTGGAGCAGGAGCTGGCTCACGCCGTCAACGCCACCGCCCTGGTGCTCACCGAGGCCAAACTGTCCAGCCCCGAGGTAAGACACCGCGGAGGAGGAGGCAGATGGACCGACATATGGCTCGTTTGATTGACAGGGAGGAAAACGTACAGATTTTCAGCAATACGTCCGAGTCCGGTGTCAGTTTACAGGCTGTTAACCTGAAATTCATCAGTGACATAAAATTAAAACGCCATTTGTGGTGTCAGGAAACAAACATTTGGAAATAAAGCCGTTAGATTTAAATGTAAACTTGTTTTTAAGTTTGTATTTGTAGATTTCTGCAGATGCAAAAGCATTTTTTGTCTTGTTTTACAGTCACATTGTTTATTTTTTGTGTTTAGTTAGAATCAATCATTTCATAAAGTTTCATATTCATAGAATCCAATAATATTTTAATGCTGTCATCTACAAACCATCAGGTAACTATTATCTCAAAATATAAAGAATTCAGAAAAACATATTGAAGTTATGGCCCCTCTAGGCTTCCGTACTTTTCATCTTAGACTGAATATTTTGATGTTCATTCAAACACACATTTCGCTGATAAATGACTAAAGTTGATCATCTTTGTTTTAACTGTCGCGTCTGTAGAATCTCATAGAATAACTTTAAACTCGATGCAAACTCAAAAACTACAAAATGACACTTGATGCTCGACTTCACCACAGCAGCAAATTCCTCCTCCTCACGAAATACGTAGATTACTGGAAGGAAATAATCCTGTTTTTGCCGTTTTTCTGAAAAAGAAGATGATCCCGCCCAGATGTTTACATGGCTAACTTTCCAGCTTCCATGCAGCTGAGCACACGTGGATTAACACGTCGTTTATCACACCAAAATATGGAAAAGTGGAATGATTTTGCTTCATTGCCTCAAAATAAGATTATTCCTGCAGTGATTCCACCTGACAAACTCTGTGTTGGCGTTACTATTTTGTGTGCAGATCCAAAAGCCTGTTGATATCGAAGTCTTTCATGATGATAAAAGTTTCTCACTTTCTGACAGGATTTTTTTCTTCTTTTTGAGTCGAAGGCAACCCAGACACGTCTTGTTTTATCTCTCTTTTGTGGTTCAGGGAATCAAATCCTCACAAAGAATTTAATTCCTGTAGGAAAAAGAGCAAGTTCCAACACACTATTTTCACCTCTGCACCCATTAATTTATTAGAAAAGGGTTGAGAAAGATCTTTGTGACCAAAATGTGCAGAAATTACCTTCTTTTTGTCCTACAAACTTGAATAAGTGGACACGTATGTCATCTGTATCCTCACCTCTCGGCCACATTCTGCACACTGTATTATACTGATGAAGACTCATTCCCTTGTGTTTCCAGTGTCTGAGCCGCAGCACGGCGGTGGAGATCGTCAACAGCAGTAAAGTCCTCCAGGCCGAGACCAGGATGCTGCTGGATGGAAAACTACTGGTACGACTCTGCAATTTCATCCACGTCTTCTCTCTCCGTCGTCTCCTTTGTCTCCCTCTCGCCTATTCTCTTCCTCCGCGCTGTCTGTTCTCCGCTGACGTCTCGCATTTCAGTTTCTGCTCTCTGTTTATTGTCTTTTGTTTGTTTTTTTTTTGTGCTTGTTTGCTGTAGCTTTTATTCACCCCGCGAGGAGATGCACCTTTTATTCCCTTTGTGTGGAAAAGCAAATATAATGACAGAACTACAGCAGAGCGTGACCGTGTTTACTCAGACTCCTCTGCTCTTCTGTCCTTTTGCTTTTCTGTCTTCCTCTGTTTTGAAATGTTTTATCAACCTTTTTCAGACTAATTGGACTAAACTTGCACTGATTCTATCTTCTGTAATTGAGGCGTTTGAATAATGAACTTCCCCAAACGTATCTGCGATAAGACGTAAAATAAAGCGGCTTACAGAATGTTTTTGCATATTATGTAAATGACTTGTCGCCTGAAAGAAGCAGATGTTTACATACTGTATCTGTGAATTTACATATTATATACTGTCAGACTGTGGATCGTCTTCAGATGGTAGAAAAACAGAGCAGATATCATTCAGAGATGAAGCTACTATACACTTCTGTCCATCCACATGCAAATAAATAACATTAAGACCCATTAAATGTATTTTCATCTTCATCTTGATGTAAATATGCTTAAAAAATGCTAAATGTAGCAGCACAGGGAGGTTGCTGCATTACATTATGTATACAAACTCAACACTTCCTTTATCCATTTCAAATTAAAAGCCCTCTAGCCTGTCAGTGGACAGAAGCTCTTAATTTCCTAATATCAAGACTTTTATTGTCACGCTTGAAATGTATCTGCTGCCTTTTCTCAAATTACAAGAGGCCAACGACTTATTTCATGTATTATTGTGAAACTGAAGAAAGTTGAGTTGAGAAACATGACGTGTCACAGTTGTCCTGATGGACTGCGTTGCCACTACGTTCTCATGAGCTTACATAATGTTGAGCTGAGTCACGTACAACACCTCAACGTAAAATACGGTGTCATCGGCTTATAATCAAACCAACACAGACTGAGATCGGACTACTTGGTGTCAGTTTGATGGTGAATGTGAAGTTAGCCAGCGTGATGGCTGAGGAAGGAGAGTCGTTATCGTTGTAACAGAACAATGTTTCATCATATCATGCAGTTAAAGTTAAAGACATCTATTTCCTCATCTGTCTCAGTCGGACTCTCCAGAGGAAGAGGAGCTCCGGTCGACCCTGAACAGCCTCAGCGCCGAGCTGCACAAGCTGGACGACATCCACTGGATCTGTCCGCTCATGCAGTGTTCAGAGGAGGTGAGGGAGGAAACACAGTCGGTGTTTATGTGCGTTATCAAAGTCCGTCTAACAACCAAACAAAATGTCTACATTTATGATATCTCTGTCTCGCTTGTTCTTCAGGACTCGGTGAGGGGCAGCACGAAGAGCAGCAGCAGCAGCATGAAGCTGAAGATCATCCCCAAGGTGAAGAAGGAGAGAGAGAAGCTGCACAAGCAGAAGTCCAACAGCTCTCTCTCAGGTGAGAGGTCGTGACAGAGTCCTGGTTCAAAGCTTCAAACCCACATCGTCACATACAGTAAACCTCACACCCACTGTAGCTGTGTTGAGCTACAGGTCAGCTCAGGGACAACTCGTCCTTTGTCTTTGTTTTGGAAAATTCTTCTGAAATTTTTCTAGAAAAATTGATTTTTTATTTTTTTTTATTTTTACTGAAAAAATAGTAATTCCTCGGAAATGTTTCAGAAAAAATGTTCTTGATTTTTCCTCTAAAAAGAAATTCTTAATTTTTCTTTAA
Source organism: Spondyliosoma cantharus (assembly GCA_900302685.1). Classification (NCBI taxonomy): domain Eukaryota; kingdom Metazoa; phylum Chordata; class Actinopteri; order Spariformes; family Sparidae; genus Spondyliosoma; species Spondyliosoma cantharus. Next base: position 12,653 of record OMLP01037398.1, on the reverse strand, counting down.
AAAAAAAATCAAATTTTTTTCTTTAAAAAATTCCACATTTTTCTCTAAAAACAAATCTTAAATGTTTAAAAAGATATATAACTCACTTGGATTCCCTCCTGAAAATTTTGGAAAACATTTGAAGGAACTTAAGTTTGTCTGACAAAACTTTTTTTTAAGCCACTTCTCAACTTAAACACAGGAGAGAAAACAGTTTAGATCCGAAAATGAATCGCCGGAAAAAGACATTTAGTACAACTCGTTTGCTTCAAAAGCTTAAATCCTGAACTGTAGAACGGCGAGGACACTTCACTGATTTTCCTTCGCTCTCCTCTGCAGGAACTTGGGAAATCAAAGGCGGCCCTGGTGAGGCAGACTCGTCGGGTAACTGAAGTCCTGCATGTGGTGCTTTACTACTGCCCCCCGTTGTTACCAGGGGTGAGGAGCACCCCTCCTGTTCTCCTCCCCTCTGATCGAGATTCCCAGTGGCCTGACGGAGGTGTGGGGAAGAAAAGGAAAACCATCTTTGCAACTTTTATGCTTTCTCCTCCCTGTGTAACTTCTCTACCGTCCATCCTGCAGGGAGGAGTTTCGTTTCTTCTCTTTTTAATTTATCATTTTAAGGGGCCTGGCTTTGCATCGCTTCACCATTAGCGTTCTGCTTTTGGTTCTGTTTACCCGCTTGAGTTAAGGAAGTTGCGCCGGCCAGCAGCGAATCAAACAGAGGACGCGGGGGAGGACGTGGAACCAAAGCGTTCTTCACAAACTTTTTCTTTTCTGGTTTTTGACGAAGAATTGTGTTTACGTGGCGCTCTCTCTCTCTCCTTGCATGCCGAGCGCAGCCATCTTGTTTTCTATCTATCACGAGTTGTTACGATCTTTTAATTCTTTCTCTCTTAACTCTAATCGTTTTATTTCTCAACTTAAGAATAGCCTTTGACTTTTGTTTTTCTTTTCTCGAGACCTTTTGTGAGAGTATTTATTTCCCGTTGCTACTGCCATGAGAACTCGAAACGGCAACAAAACGAACAAACTGAAGCATCTCAACCTTATCGTCTACTGAACCGGGGAAATATCTTAAATGTTGCAAAAAAAAAAATAATAATTTACCGAGGAATGTACTTGTGTGGACTTGTATTAACCTGTGAATAATTATGTTAAATGATAAATTATATCAGATTTCACAAAGGTTCTACTGCTATTGTGGTCTTAAAAAGTGGTTCTTAATAGGCTGTTGTCTGACTCGTGTGAAGCCGCGCTGCGAAAAATAAAAGTCCTTCACGACGAGTCGTTTCATCTGGAGGTCCGTCACTCGGTTTATCATCGAGGTGCGAGAACCAAATCTCGAGGTTCGGCGCCGGATGAAACGACTCAACGGTTGTATTTTTGCAGTGTTTTGGTGAAGGTGTTAACAGAAGGAGGAAGCATCAAGGACGCATTAAAACATTACAGCTACTCAGTGTATTACTCCTGCTTTGCCATGCTCCTGATTGTATATGTAATATAAGAATAAGAGTCAGTGGATATTTGATTTTGCCTCGTCTGTGGTTAAAAGCTATTATTATCATTATTATTATTACAAATATCTATTTTTTTGTATATCTTATTTTCCCAATGGTAATCTGTGAAGCTGTCCGGCTTTGCTGCTTCCCCCTTTGACAAACTCCTTGGCCACTGTGCATATAATCGAAGCCAATTAATGCTATTCTGTGTGTCCCTGCATGCAAACTTAGCCTTCCTTCGCCTCACAGTGAGGGCTGAAGTTGCCTCAAAGTGGAAAAATTTTAGCTTTTCCATTCAGACCAGCAGCATTTGGTACAGATTGTTTGTTGGAACCTGCTCGTTGCACCGGATGGGAACACAAAAAAAAACAAAACTTAAATATCTGTCAAACACTTAATTGTGCTGTTCAAACAGAATTGATTTACACCCACAGGATTCTCCAAGCAGGTTTTAACAAACACCTAACACATGATTTTTGGACGCATCTGCTGCTGTTTTGGGAAAACCGCTGAAATATTGACCTTTACGTGCTCGAGGCAACTTCTACCTGGGTTTTGCAGGAATGTTCTTAAAAAAGTAATGGTCAGATGTTTTAAGAAATTCACTTATTTGCTGTGTTACTGCAACACGAATAGGAAAAATAATAGCTTTCTTTGTCTTTTTGCACTCAGTGAAGACATAGAAAGAGAAAGCTCCAAGACAATGTACACTATATGTGTGGGAAACACTGGATAACTAGGCGTACCTAGTTAGCTTAGCTTAGCAAAAAGTAAAATGGAAGAATTGCCAGTTGGGAAATGTACATATTTACTGTATTACTGGAACACTGATTAGAAAATTGTAGCTTTTTTGTCTCTTAGCATTCAGAAAAGTCATCGAAAGAGAGAGCTCTAAGATGTGCTAAGCTAGCTTCGCTTAGCAAAAGAATAATGGAAGAAGTTCCAGTTGGGGAAAGTCACTTACTTGCTATATTACCGCTAAACAAAAAAAGAGCTAATTTGTCTCTTTTTGCATTCAGTAAATACACAGAAAGCGAAAGCTCAAACCTAGCTTGCTAGCTTAGCCTAGCAAAATGACAAAGTGAAAGACTTGCACATGTTCATCATCAGAAGTTAAATACACCATCCAGGAACTCCCAAAATAAGTTATTCAAATATATTATTAGCTAGCAAATTAGCTACCAAGAAATCTTATAATCAACTGTTTTGTTTTGTTTTTAGTTTATGTGTAGCAAAAGTGTTTTGAAGCTAACAACCTTGCTATGATGAAGCTAAGATGTCCAATGTATAAGCCAGTTGCTTGTTAAAGATTTTCTTTTACTAAATGGTAAATATAGCTACACATAAAGACAACGTTGTAATTGTTGGAACTTGCTAATAAGGCTAGTTTCCTCTGCTTCCAGTGCTTTTGTCATAAGCTAGGCCTAACGTGAAGCTAACTAGCAAATTATTTTAGGTACTTCTTTTCATTTAAAGCTCTTCAACACAGCAAAAGTGAGAATTTCTTATAATGTCAGGGCACTTTAAACGTTTTAATTGCCAAGTTTTAATAAAGATGTGGTTTTTTTTGCCAGTCGCGATTAAACCCGAGTCAAATATTAGCTTAAAAAAACAAGTCCCAGATGGAGTGAACTGCATTTTAAAGGTACTATGAAGAATCACATGAAAGTTTTTTTCTTTTCCTGACAAACAAATGATATAAAGTTAATTTTTATGGCACTTTCAAAACGACCAACAATGGGACAAAATGATAAAGTTACGTCACTTTGACTCGGGTCTGATCAAGAAGGACAAATTTATGATTTTTGAGCTTTAACTTGGATCATTTCTGTGCTTTTACCCCTTCACGTAAAGGGTTGTTTCTACTTTTCTCAGTTAATTTTTACCGACCTATAACCCGAACTAACCTTCGGTAAGGCGGAGTTACTGTGAGGCGTCGTAGATGTTCAGCTCTGGTAGAATTGTGCTACTGTATCCATAGTGTGCCAGCTATTACGCTCTACACCTTAGAGGCTTTAGTGGTGTTGTGCCAAGTTTGTACTGAGTTCAGTGGGTTACGAAGACATACGAGGTGTGTGTGCGAGCGTGTGAGCTTCAGATGCGGATGATGATGATGTTGTTGTATGTCGTACATTTCAAAAGTTTACTGTATCTTGCCTTGCACTTTACGAAGAAGCAAACTTAACGGGGGAAAAAAAGACATTTTGTGTGCATGTGTGCGTGTGTGTGTTTAAGATTTCGAGTGTTTTTTTAAAAATTGATTTGATGACGAAAAATCTTTTTATTTATGATAAATGTATAACGGACAAAAAGTGTGTTGATAAAAAAAAAAAAAATGTAATATATCTAACCAAATGTAAAAGAATGATAAATATATTAAGATGTATACGCAAAATGTTTATGACATCAGTGGTTGTACGACGACTCCCACAGCAGCTTTGAATTCTCGCATTTAACGCCGACGTTCTTACATGTGATCACGTGTCGATCCACTGCCACAGCAATGTCATTTAAATGTCTTTCCGATGTTACACCAATTGGTATTAATTATTAAAGTAAAGCCAAAGTTATCGGAGCTCTCCAGTGTTATCACAGACTACTAACCAATCGTTTACACACACAAAAAAAAACAAAAAACAGATGTCATACTCAGCCTGCGTTTGGCCAATATTTGGTTGAACTGTTTTGTGTATAATTTCAAAATCGTAACATCTATTGAGAAAGACTACGTTGTGCTTTAAAAGCATTTGTTGTGCTAAAAATGAACATTTTTGGGATATAAAACTAGTTGCCTATGTTTATCATCTTTTAACCAACTGCTGTTATCTTTTCTAATTTATTTTCAAATGTTTTTGTGAATGTTTTTTTTTTTTTCAAACAGCAAAAATGTCTCTTTTTTTTTTTTTTTTTTGACTGAAACTCTTCCGAGGAGTTAAAACGGGAGCTGAGAAGAAAAGATAAAAAAAAAATGACGGCTGAGAAAACTGAAATTTACAAACACACCCCACACCGCGTTTGTGCAACAGTATTCCATAGACGACATTTTGTGAACGCACCCCTCTCTGATCTGAACAGCCTATATATTGAGACTGTGTGCGCCAATGCTGGAAGCCAGACTAGATGTTGCACGACCTTGTACGTTGCGAGGTGTTTTATTGTGTTATCGTGTGCAGTGTGTAACAAAGACAAAGTCAGCGCAACCCTTTGGAGATTAAAATGAATTATTGAAGTGTGACGCTGTGATGTGTTGTGTTTATTGACCTTTTTGAATCAATAGAATAACTTAATAATTGTATTAAAACTTTATTTTTTTGTATATGTAGGATTGAAACGTGACGTGATCGTAACTTTCATCAGTAATATTTGGTAAATTGTTTTGTCCTTCCTACTTGCTCATTAACCTGCTGCACTTCAGTTCGCCTTACCTTTCAGGATGAGACGAAACCAAATGCATCGGTTTGCTTAAAGCGAAGGTCGCACAGCACGTCACCCGACTACAACTGAAGGTAGAAGTGTTTATATCCGTCCTCGATTCGGGCACTCGGAGGCAAACTTCTGCCTCTTCAATCTGTCTTTGTCACCTCGATTAATCGTACAACCGCTCAGACTCTGCACACCAGGCCAAACTACAGTCTGATATAATGTTTGGATAGATTAAAGTATAGATCTTGACGTCTACTGATGATGGTTGAAATAAGGGGAGTAGGTTATTGTTTCCCAGTGTAGGTTATTTAAAATATTTTGGAGTTGAGTCCTAAATTTGCAAGAAAATTGGTAAATTATACAGGAAAACATCACAAATTTATGAGGAAGAAAATCAAATATTCTCTGATATTATTGTAGAGAAACCCCGAGGATCAGGTGTGGATTTTCTCTTTCTGGTGATCCATTTAAGTCTGATCTAAACTATTTTTTCTCTCCTGTGTTTATTACTTTGGGGGGAAAAACATTTTCATGTGAGAAACCGAGTGGTGAACTACTAAAAAATTGTTTCCACTTGGGTCCAACATAAAAAAGTCAGATTTTTTTTTTCACTTTCACAGGTGAAAAGAAATTCTGATGGAAAAAAATCTTCTCCTGAAAAATTCAAACATTTTCTCATAAATTCCACATTTATTTCCTGTAGATTATTAATTCATGAAGATGCAGGTTAGCAACTATGAGGTGAATACTACGAACACGATTATTACTGCTTAGCACACTTAGCTAACGCTGCCAGAGTCTTGAAAGTATCACCTAGAATTGTTTATCAGTCAGTCCGTCTGGAGTGAAGCTGCTCGGTTATTAACACAACAGGCTTATATTAATGAAAAACTACGTGTGGAAACACAATTAGGGGTGTGACTCACGAGCTAAAGGCTAACTGTTTTGTTTACAGCTGCAGCCTGTTACACCAGCGGATACTCCGATGACTCATTAAGCTTTTTAAATGAATCATTAATCTTAATCTTTCTGACTAAACGCGGGGGAAGTGTGATGGATTACGACTCCTAACTGCATCGATCCTGCAGTTTATCTGTGTCGATTGTAGCTGTTTCAGACAAAGACGTAAAAAAAAAAGACAGATTTTGGATGTAGAAACAGAGAAGTCTTTATTTGTTGTGCTCAGGTTTCATCCAGTTGGATAATATATAAATAAAAAACAAAGGATCCAGTGTGTTGTGGAGCGTCAACCCATTTAGTTTATCCAGAAAAATGTGGTTTCATTTGAATTTGCAGCAACAAAACAAACTTTCAATCAAATTCTCTGAGAAATAAGAACCTCCAGAATGCAATTCGGACCCGATCTACTCGAGTTCTGGCATGTCTTCATATTCTCCCGCTTCCTCCTTCCTCCTCTGCTCCACCAATCTCTTCTTCTCCTGCTCCACCCTCTCTCTCTCCTCCGTCGCCTTCTTCATCTCCATCTCCACCGCCTTCATCTGTAAGTTCTTGATCTCCTCCTCGTTCTTCTTCATCGCCTCCTCGTTCTTCTTCAGCTCCTCCTCGGTCATGACCCTCTCTTCTCGGGCCTTCTTCAGCCGTTTGTTCTCCGGCGTGTCGTAGGCCCAGTCGTCGTCCGAGTCGCTGATGTCGTCGTCGTCGATGTCCCAGTCGGGCTGGACCGCCTCCGCGGTTTCGGTCTCCTCTTCGGGCTCGGGCTCGGGTTTGTAGTTGGGGTCCTCCAGTTTGCCCCAGGCCACCTGGTCGGCCTTGCGGAGGATGACCTCCACTTTGGACGGCACCATGTTGACCGAGCTCTGTTTGACATTCACCACCTGAAGGTACGTAGAAGACGAGACGGACTTAGATAATGTCGTTAGCATTTTAGCAGCAGGTGAGCTAATCTCACTTTACTGGCAGATGTACGTAGCAGGTACTCACGCCCCAGAAGTGGAACTCTCTCTTGAAAATCTTATTGTCTTCAAACTGGATTTGACACGAGAGCTAAAGAGAAAGGAAAGAAGAACGAGGCAAATGTTAAGTGCATAAATATGTGCGACGTTGACCTCTGAAAGCCGGCTGCACGGTATAGTTTCTTGTATTCTAGTTGCATGTTTGTATCTTCGAGTCTTTATCACGATCTCACTGACACGACTAAGAGTTTGTTAGGCGTATTAGCTTTAGCTAATGGCAAGCATCTAATCACTTCCAGGTAGAAGAAATCTGCATCACGCTCTAGTTTACATCCAACTTTTCTTCTTTCATGATGTCATTTCAAAGCGCATTAACCATTAATAGCAACTCTTTCACTAATGTTAGGTTGGAGACCTGATTTTCTGGTAGGTATCAAACAGAAATGATCAGATCTCTGTTTTACTATATATCTTTAAATGTTACAGTCACGGTTGAAAATGACGAGAAATTCAAAAGTTAAAGCCAACTTCAGTCTCCACACTGAAAATCAGCGGCTAGGTTTCCACCAGGAAGGAGCTGCTGTTGTTGTTGTTGTTGTTAGCTCAACGTAGCAATGATTCGGTCAAAGACTTTAATGAGTGCTTAGCTTAATAATGAAGTGAGCTGAAGGTAGCTAGTGAAAGGACAAGCATCTATTGCTAAAGAATTATTAAGAATTTATTAATAATTTAGCTTAAGTAGCAACTAAGCCAGCTAGCTAAATAGAAGGTTAGCGCTAGCATGAAAGACACGCATCTATCAATAAAGACTTTGGATGTTTATTAATAGTTAGCTGAGGTAAGTCAAAGCTGGAAAAGTCTCTCAAAGTCTTTATTGCTTCAGAATTGTTTTAAAGCATTTATCAATTAAATAAAGTTAGCTCAAGTCATTTAAAGCCAATACATGTGGTCTGAATTTACAACACACTAGTAACTTAATCAAATACTACTACCTGTAAATATTATAACTATTAGAAAGGCAACACTATTATAAATTGGTGTCATATCCTAAAAGTTATTAATGCTTCTTTGCAAACATTAAACAGAACTTGAAGGTCGGGTTAACGAAGCACTCACCACCGTCTGGTTGCCCTCTATGCAGGTCATGTCTGGGTTTGCGTTCTTGGCGTAAATTGTTACAACAACATTATTTCCCGTCTGGTGCCAGTCATGTCGACACGCCACCTTCTTCTTGTCCTGAAACCACACACGGGTCAGCCACAAACAAATACTGGTTTTGACAGACTTGTTCTCCAGTTTGTGTGCTTTTCTGTTTTACACACCAAACTCCATTCAATAAAGGAGCAATTTTAAATGGTATTGTGTTTCTGTGTCATTTACGGCTACGTTACTTGCTTACGTTCAGCCAGATGTTGCTCTGTACGGTACCTGCTTTGGGATCCAGCGGTGTTTCCCCGTGGTGCAGCCCTTCTGGTCCAGGAAGGCGTTGAAATCTGTCGTCTTTATGCAGCAACAGCTCCAGTATTTATACCTGAATGTGAACAAATCAGTCAGACGCACAATTCACATTTAGGGGATTTAGCAGATGCTTTTGTCCACAGGGACTTACAATAAGTACATTTGTCACAAGAGAGTAACCACGACATAACACCGTTGATGGAGTAAAAAGAAATATAGAAACAATTTTCAAGCCCTCATCTGAGGATCGTAACTGCTATTTGTCAAAGTTTTAAGTGCATAAGCGCTATGATTGAAGCGCTAACGATACAAACTACTAAGCAGGGTCGAAAAGTCTCAACAAATGAGTCTTGAGTCTTTTGCGGAAGATGGAGAGCGATTCCGGTCGGGAGTTTGTTCTACCACGAGGCGCCAAAACAGAGAAGAGGTGTGACTTTGCTGAGTGGGCTTTGTTTGCTCTCAACGATGGCGGTACCAGCTGGCCAGCTGATGTAGAAGAACCAAGCACTCTCGCTGCGGCCTGACCAGTGTTTGGAGGGAGATGGGTGCAGTTCCGTTGATGGCCTCAAAGGCCAGCACCACCAATTGGGTGCGGGCCGCAACAGGAAGCCAGTGGAGGTCACGGAGGAGGGGGGTCACATTGGGTAGATTGTTAGCGAGGCGCGCTGCAGCGTTCTGGATACTCTGCAACGGTTTAGTCGCAGAGGCTGGGAGTCCAGCCAAGAGGGAGTTGCAGTAGTCCCGGCGGGAGATGACCAGCACTTGGACCAGGAGTTGTGTCGCGTCTTTTGCGAGTCCTGCGGATGTTGTTGAGGGCAAATCTGCAGGATCGGGCCACAGCAGCGATGTTGGTGGTGCAGGACAGTCTGTCGTCGGGGATTACGCCCAGGTTCCTCACCTTCGATGAAGGTGATACCGTGACATCCTCCAGAGGGACCGATAGGTCCATGCGAGGGCAGTCTTTCCCCAGGATTAAGGTTCAGTTTTACTAAGGTTGAGTTTGAAGTGATGTGCAGCTGTCCAAGCGGAGATGTCTGTCGCAATATGGGTGTTGGAGGAGGACGGGGGGCAAAGAGAGGAACAGTTGCGTGTCGTCAGCATAACAGTGGTAAGAGATCGTGCCGGTTGGGAGGTGAGAGGACAGAGAGTGTCTAAAGGGGAGGAGAGCAGAGTGGAGGAGGCTTCCTCAGAAGACATTTGAGCAAATTGGTCTGTGGGTGGTAGTGAGGAAATAACAGTAGAGGAGAGAGCAGAGCAGAGGGATTTCAGATTGCGGTGGGTGGTGACGGTGTGAGGTGTAGGGGCGAGGGAGGCGGTGAATTTTAAGGGCGGAGAGAGAAGGTAGCATTTTGTGGGGTAACGGAGAGTGCCGAGGTACTACAAGACCTTGTGAAGACAAGGTTGAGTTGGTTCCCGGCCTGGGGGAGAGTGCGAGTCACCCAGGACAACAAGCGGTGCGCCGTCGTCAGCTTAGGAGGGCGTCTATCTCATCAAAGAAGTCACGGAGAGGACCGGGAGGGTGATAGATCACCACAATGCTGAGTTTGAGAAGAACTGTGACAGAGACAGCGTGGAATTCAAGTGCAGATCTGGGTAGGTGGTCCAGGGGAAGGACCTGGTAGGACCACATGGGGGAGACGAGGAGGCCAGTTCCTCCTCGACTTGTTTGTCTCTGGGAGTGTGAGAATGAGTAGGCAGTTGAGAAGGCAGCAGTGTTTTCTGGGGTGATCCAGGTCTCAGTAAGGACCAGGAAGTGGAGAGTCTGCAGGGAGGCGCAGGCTGAAATGGTGTCAGCCTTCTTGACTGCAGACTGGCAGTTCCAAAGCCCCAAGTTCAGCAGCGGTGGATAAAGTTGGATAGCAGAGATTGGCTGGGTTACAGCCTCGAGCAATGTGTCTCTGGTGCAATCTTCTCCAGTTTGATGTCCTGACTGGGATTGGGCAAGTTCATGGCTCTGATGGCCTCCCCGGCCTGACTCCCGCAGATAGACTCCCTCGGTCTTTCTTCGCCAGTCTTCCTTCGGCTGCAGCTGTAGCTGTAGTCCCTAGGCCATTTGTGCTACATTGGTGCAGGCTTAGCTCCACTCTGCAATCAAGCCTATTGGTCACAGCTGACTTGGACAATTTGGACCAGCTCAGTGGAGCTTTCGCAGGCAGCAGTTCGAACTGAGGAAGGACGAGTGATGCTCGTGTTCAGATTCACTTCGAAAGACTGTTTGAAATGCTGTTTTTAAATCACTGATCTTTAATTGATTGTTTGATCTTCCCTTCTTTTAATATCTCAGCCTTTATGTTCCTTTGTTTCACTCGCGCGGCCTTCAGTCTTTGTTTTGTTTACATTTCTGCTTTGTAGCGGCGGTCTAATTATTGTTTGAAAAGAGATTTATGCAAATAAAGATTGTAATTATGATTTTGTTACAGCAGATTATGCGTAATGCATCTGTAATATCCGGAGTGAAGAAGTGGAAACATGCAGCCGGTGTGTTCTGTGTGTGTCTCACCCCTCGTGGAACACGGGGCCTCCGGGGTGATGGGTGCAGACCTCCGTGTCCGTCTCTGGGCCCTGATAAGCCTGAACACACACACAAACACACAGTAATGATCAATAATGTGGAACAGATTACAGTTTCTGGTCATCGGTCACATGAGAAGGTCACCAGTCAAGTCTTTGTCTGAGCGCCGTGTTCCTCCATCTGTCTCCGAGATGGACAAATTATGTTTTTTTTCTCAATTCATTTAGATTATGGAGCAAAAATGAGAAAGATTTTGAGTTTCTGACTGTTAAACATTCACTAAATATACTCAGAATGATGACCTAACAAGTATTTACTGTCCAAACAGGCTTAAAATCTGCTGAAAATACATTTTTTCGATTTCAAATTATGCATCATATTTTATAAGATGATTGAATGTTTTGCTTTTAAAATGTCAATCTGCAGTAAATCTAGTAAATAATGCAGAACATCCTCCAGAAATGTCAAATAAAACTTTAAGAAAGTGCCACAAAATGGAAGTAACACAGTAAAATTGCATTTAAGATGAGTACTTAAAGTAAATCTAATCATTGATGACACATCACAGAAGTTGTGAGAATGTGTTTGAGGGCGAGAAGAGAAAGAAAAAGTGACGAGAACATTAACGGGTCACATGTTGTTTCCTGTTTAGTCCACTAGATGGAGCCGTCATGAAGCTTTAGAGGAGAGAAGAGCAGGAAGTGAGACTGTGTGTGTGTGTGTGTGTGTGTGCGTGTGTTTTTTTTTGTTTCCCGAAATAGTCAACGATCTGACATCGGCAAAAAAGCAAACGAAGAGACAACTTCATCATCCACACACACTCTGCGGTGAACACTCACTGTTTTACATCCTGAGTTCTTGCAGCGGGTCCCCGGCATGACTGTCTGACTCTCTGAGGGAAGAAGAAGAAGAAGAAGAAGAGGTGAGATGAAGAAGAAATCAGAACTGGGTCACAAACGGCAACAACATCTTGATTATCGAGTCAATTTGTCTGCGTCACATAAAGTTTTATGTTACACAGAAGAAGAAATGAAAAACTTCACTACAAGAACAGGTTGAAATGTTTTAAGCTCCCAGATTTGTTGACTCATTTTGATGAATCTTAACTCTCCTTCATTGTTTGATAATTCACCTTGCTGTTCCAGGTTTCACTGTGGTTTTGTGCTGCTGTACTCATATGTCGATAAATAATAAAAACCTGATGTTAAAATGATGACTTGTGCCACACATCTCTACAAAAATATAACAAATATGAGCAGGAGTATGATAAAGATGTGAACTCGTGCACTTTGAAATGTTCCTCATCAAGTCAGTTTGATCTGTGACTGAGTCTGCAGAGATGCAATGTGTCAGAATGTGAGAGCAGAATGAAGCTGTTTCAGAAAGAAGGAATGAAAAAAGACAGATGACAGAAAATAAACAAAGAACAAAGCAAGAAAGAGAAACAACGAATGAAGGAAGCAAGGAAGGAAGAAAGAAAGAAATACAGAAAGAAAGGATGCAAGGAAGGAAGGAAGGAAGTATAATTAAGTAAGTAAGGAAAGAAAGGAAGGAAGAAAGAAATACAGAAAGAAAGGATGGAAGGAAGGAAGTATAAGTAAGTAAGGAAAGAAAGGCAGAAATACAGAAAGAAAGGATGCAAGGAAGGAAGGAAGTATAATTAAGTAAGGAAAGAAAGGAAGGAAGAAAGAAATACAGAAAGAAAGGAAGGAAGGAAGGAAGGAAGTATAAGTAAGTAAGGAAAGAAAGGCATAAAGGAAGGAAGAAAGAAATACAGAAAGAAAGGAAGGAAGGAAGTATAATTAAGTAAGGAAAGAAAGGAAGAAAGGAAGAAAGGCAGAAGAAAGAAAGAAAGAAAAGACAACA
>OMLP01037385.1:0-19452 GCA_900302685.1 Spondyliosoma cantharus | reverse complement strand
TCAGTGCAAGTAATGGTTGCTCCACTTTCAATTGTGTGCTTTGTGTAGCCTACTATCTTACTTTTAATGATAAAAAGTATATCAGGCCACTACTATCATTTGGGCATAGAAAGTGGTTATATTGGAACTGATGCTTGCTTGTTCACACACTAGCTCACCTGTTCCTTCCATGACAGCAGCAATCCCTTCCTCACCACTCACTCACCTCACTCTGACACTAAATTACATTTTAAAAATGGTCATAATTCTCATCACAAATCTCTTTTTCAAGTAAAAAATTCAAGTCAGTTTCATTATTGTAGTGCTGAATCATCTATCATCATCAATTATCTCAGGGCATTTATCATATAGAGCAGGTCGACACCATACTCTTCATTATATTAATTCTAATAATATTCACTTAATGAGCAGTCCTACCTGCCCACTCTGGACCAGTGGTGGGCTCATACCTGGTGCTTGGTGCTGCATCTCGCAATTATGTGGCATCGCATCATACTATTATTAAAATTATGTAACGTTGGGTTAGGCAGGCTATATGTTACAACGCCACGCAATTCATTGAATTGATAGGCTAATTAATAAACTTGAATGCTGCAGGTAAAGTTGCATTTTGTTCAACATATTGCCTTCTTACACGTTTCATCATCTTCATTTCATCGTTTCAGTCCGCAAACTCGATTTTAGCACATTTGGTTGCATCTGTCTCCAGTGCTTTTCTCTTTTTAATTCTCGCTTTTTCTGCACCACCCATGCTCTTTTTATTTTCCATGTTGCAAACACCCTTACACTTCTGGGGCTGAAGCCAGGCTACAAACACCACTGGCAGTATGCGGTATGCACGGATGTGTTACGTCAGGCTGCGTCTGCAAGAAAAAAAAAAAAGAGCTGCCGATGGACACGGCCCAGGGAGGGACAGTGCTAACAGGATAGGCTACTGTAATACCCACTCACTGCCATGACTAAACACCGGCCCTAAATTAACAAATAAATAAAAATAATCATTGAACACCAGCCCTCGTGGCCCAAAAGTCAGACCGGCCCACCGGGAATTGTCCTGGTCCTCCTGATTAGCCACTCCGGGCCTGTACAGTACTGCTGAAAAACAAAAAGCTGAAGCATAATATTGATGGCCTCATGAATGCTAAGCTAGAAAGCCAGCCTAACAATCATTAAATATTCTCTGTGGGGGAACACACGTTAAATACTGTATGCCTATGATACAGTAAGAACAGCTGACTCACGCTGAAGTGAGGCTTCAGCTGCCATCATCACTGCTCCTCCTGGTGGATAGATAAACCATTGCAACTGGTTGCCACGCATGGCGCTTAGGGGCATTTGCGATTTGGCCCCGTGTTAACTATGTCATTGCAGGGGATCTCATTCCAGTCACGGACTCTTCCAGGTTCGAGTATGGACCCATCATGGACCCAGCACGCAAGAGGCTTCATCTGTGTCGCCCTTGCATTCATACTGCTTTCCCTTGTTAGATTTATGAGATCATCGAGCCAAATAGCCAAGATAGGTTGGTAGATATTGTCACAGTCCCACAACAGTATTTTTTTAATCACTATATTGCAAAATTCTGTACATCATTACATCCCTAATAATTATAGTATTAGAAGTATAATTTCCTTTCTTTCTTTAGCCAAGTGAATGACAAGGCTCTTGAGACAGGAATTTTAGCAAGCCTGTCAGTCAGCTTGTAATTAAAATAATTGTTGTCGGTAATCTATAGGTGACCCCCACAGATGCAGATGCATGATTGTACTGCTTTCATGTGAGTTCAGACCTCTCCTTACCACATAACTTGAATCCTGTTTTTGGTTTCGTAGGGAATGTCTCAACAACTATATGATGGATTGTCATGAAATTTGGTACAGTCATTCATGTTCCCCACAGGATGATTTACAATAACTTGGATAACGCTCTGACTTTTCTTCGAGACATCATCAGATCAAACTTTCAAACTGTGGGAGCACTTTGGTATTTGCATTTAAACAATTCAACTGAAAAAGAAGCTCATCTGGACTGTGGCCACTAGCCAGCTAGGTGACTCCATGAATGCAGATGCATCCAGTGCGAATGCCCAATAGTGACTAGACATGGTAGTTATTGATGTGGAACACAACATCCTGTCATTTCTCAGACTTCTAGTTTGATGCTGTGTAGCCATCTTCATGTGTAGTGGCATAATAGCATGAACACAGCACCCGTACAGACTTGTGAGAAGCTGTAAAGTGTGATTTATTTTCCACTCAAGGCAGATTACAATGCAGCAAATTTGAATTATGATGTTCAAATTGCACTGGGATATTAAGCAGTTTATGAATTCCACAGATGAGCTGAATGAGCTGCAAATACATGGAGGTTACACTGAGAAGGAGTAGAAGGATGAATGCTTAACAAGCCGTAAATTCACGGTGAGTACTGATAATATTCTACAATAAATCAAAAAGAAAGATTCTTGTACAGCTGGTAGTATCACAATGTTAATGGTATCTACAGCCTGTGACAAAGAACATTTTGCTTCACCTTGTCCTCCTCTTTGTGAATTACTGTTATTCTTTTATTCCTTAACATCCCAGTTTTCAGAATTTCAAGGTTTCTGTAAGTGTGTATCTGTCTTCCCTGCCATATTCACTCCTTCTTTGGCTTCTGTTGCCTTCATTTAAATGCCTTCATTTTCATAAATTCTTTTAAATAACTTCTTAAGACCCATTTTTATAGGCTTGCCTTTATGTGACGTGGTCCTTTTATATTTATTGTTGCAATCTATTTTATCGTCATTTGTATTTGTAAATTATATTCTTGCTTTGATTTGTCAAAGCACTTTGCAAACCATGTTTTTAAAAGTGCTATACAAATAAAGTTATTATTAAAATGTCAAGAACACCATTAAATCTTTCAATCGCCAAACATTGTCCATGTACTTGACTGGGCTTATTGTTGACAGCCACCCTGGGTTCTAAATTGCTTGCTCTTCTTCTAAAGAGGACAGATGTGACCATGTGCTGCACAACAAAATGAGGGCCCTTCATGCTTGCCTCAATGGGTATTTTGGGGAGGGGTAGGTCGGAAAGCAGAGTCTGCAGAAATTTCCAGACTTCATAAGCAAGCTATGCAGAAGGCCACAGGGAAAAGGACATGAGATACTGGTTACATCGACATCATCAACAACTCCCGCAATATCATATGCACTGTCTGTTTGTTACAAAATAAGTAAAACGGGACGGGCCAGAGTAGCCCCTGACGTTTTGTTGATGGCTGGTTAAAGTAAGCCTTTGAAGGTTGATGTATGACTTTCTGAGGAAGGAAGTTGTGTCACAGTAATTGGTGATAAAACTGTCATATTGACATCCTCTATAAAGAAACAGAGACGTTATATTCTGCATCTTTGCTGAGCAACACTTGAGGGTTTTTTCACTTAAGGTTTTGTGCTCGTTTTAAAGTCTATCGTGGAGGGATCAGCCAGGATCAAGGTTACTTGCTTCAGTAACTAGTTGTAAAACACTGTGTTACCTCAACATTCTTGGGGGTGAATTGCTTGCTGTCGTACCAGACGGTGGATGGGATGGTTGATAATGATTTCATGCCAAACTGAAGACACAATTCCAGGATGTGTTGATGGTAATTGGTATATTTCTTCAAACCGTATGTGGCTGCTTGTTTTACCACGGCATCTCGTCTTTTACAATGCCACAAATTTTAAAAACCTCAGCCTCCTCAATACACAGCACTTTATCTGTTAGTCTTGTTTTTTTTTTTTATTCCTAGTACCCTTGTAGTATTTTAGCTGTAACCCCTGACATGTGTTGTGTGGTTTCCTGTTTGTTTGTTTTTTGTACATGTAAGTAAATACAAATGTCTGCCTTTTTGCACACAAAAGGTAGACAAAGTATCTTTCGGTACAGTAGATGTGATGTGTGGGTGCAGTAACTTTGGAGTTGATCAAAAGTACCTTTAAAGCTCGACTGAGTAACAGAGTTACAGAATGTGACCATATCCTCAACACAAAAACAAACATATTGAAAATGGTTGAAAATGAAAACAGCTTATTATGACCCATTTTAGGTCGGTTAGGTGGCATTCGCTATAGTCCAGATGATATGCGACAAATTTGCGGTGACTCATTCACTTTTTCATAAAAGCATGAAACTTGGTACACTCACACAGTTTGGGGCCCTAAGAATTTTCAGAGATAGAGCCACCTCAAAAATACCATGTAGCCATGGTGGCCATTGTACTTTCTGCCATAACTGAATTGCGTATTTTGAATCACATCTCCTGAACCAAACATGATAACACAGAAAGGCTACACCGTACGGTCGGTCGTGTGTTGGATGCAACAGCGGTTTCTTTTCTTTTATTTTTGAGCAGTGGAAGCGTGCAGCATATTCACAGTGGTGATTAGCTTAGCCCAAACCAATGGAACAAAAAATACAAAGTAAGAATGAAGAAAAACTCTTTCCGAGGCTATGCCCCCTTTAGGTCGGGGCCTCTGCAGCCTGTTCACCTGCATAAACCGACTCTCGCAAGCCATTCCAACCTCCACACTTGCCACATTCCCCCAGGAACTTGACCATAAAAGGATTCTGAACAGGCAAGGAATGTTTTGGCAGTTCCTGGGTCCAAATCAGAGGAAGGCCAGGTGCTGTCAGGAGGAGAGGTGAGGAAACAAAAGATAAACCAAAAATAAAGATGTTAAAACTTAATTTTGTCAGAGGTTCCATTTGAATATGATGTCATTTTGTGACTCTCTCAGTAATGCCAAAACAACTTAACATAACAAAACCATTAAGGTTTCACAGCTTCTTGTTCATTAATCACCAAACACCTCAGCCACCTGCCAGCTAGATGGTAGAATTATAAAGTGACTGAGTGTTGTGTGATGTGGGATGTGTGTTATACCTAGAGGTCATGAGGCATCCTTTTGGCACCTACCCCTACGTTTTGATGGTCAAGGATTTCAACGACACCATATACAACATTGTAAACTGTTCAGGTGAACAGTTAATAGAGCATTCCGGTACGTGAGAAGGAAATAGCTACCTGAGAAACTAGGTGATACTTGATAACATCAGTCAGTTACATGCATGTTGAGAAGTCTTTAAAAGCTCAATATTTTATTTATTAACCCTGGTAATACAGTGACTGTAAATAGTAGAACAACATTCAATATATGCTGTGTATTTTCTAACCTTAATTTATTTAGGTTTTAATGAGAGCAATGCTCTCTTTTTCAGGAACACCCTGATCACATTCACACAGTTACTGATTCACACCTGCAAGCCCCTAGGTACAACCACAGTCTGATCTGCTGGCCTCTTGGAGCTAAGGGCCTTGCTCAAAAGTTAGTGTTTGTGATTTGAGCTCTCTGTAATGTCCAATCTATCCTGTGTGAGTCCTGCAGAGATTTGAGTTAGTTAATTTGAGTTTTTAATGAGTTCTGTTTTTTAGTTAGTGTAGTTGTGTTTTTTTTTGTTGTTTTTTTAGATGTCTGGATGGTATACTGTATAACTGCTTTTGCAAGAGCAGTTCAATGACTGTATTGTCAGCAGCAACAGATTAACCGGTTTGGGGGTCCTTCCAAGCATTACTACACTGTACCACTACGGTCTCTAAGTTTTTTGTTTTTCTGTTTTTAATAATGAGGAAACACAACTGTATTTAGGAATATGAACCATGTCAGGGGCCCTAGACAATTTGTCTATGTAGCTGGTGGTCAGTATGCACCACCTATCTTGCAGAAACTCCAGAGAATACTGCTCCAACCCTCAGTTCTTTAAAAACTTTTCTTTTTGCCACTGCATTGTATAAAGTCAAACCTGAGACTATTTATTCATATCTTCCAGTGTACTCTATCCACACCCTAATATTTATGCATTCTCTGCTTAAAGCTAGGGTCTACAATCCTGGACAGCTAGCAAGATTTGAAAGTGGCACCCCCTCTAAGTCCCCCCCCAATCCTGTCAGTGCTCCGTCCAAAGCCACGTCCCCACAAACTTGGACGCTCATCTGGCAGAGGGACTCAGCAGGGAGAACGTGACCTGTGCAGGCGCGGAGGAACGAGGGACAGAGGGGGGCGTAGGCAGAACGACACATGAAGGCATCCGATTTTCTTTCCATTCGAGCCGAATAGCACGCATTGGTCAGCTTTTTCTCAGTCCTGCAGCTGCCACAGAGGTCTGATTATTTTTGTTCCTTTTTCTGAATACATAATGTATTGACTACTCTCAGGATAGAATTTCACCCAGTATAACAAAATGTTTTTCTGAACAACATTACAGACCCTAGCTTTAAGTACATTTGTTGCCAGACAATTACTTCGATACGTAAGTACATTTTGTACAGGATACTTTTATTTAAGTACTATTTGTATGAGTGACTTTCACTTGTACTACAGTAATATTGTAGCATGATATCTTTTACTTAAATTACTTTTGGGTACTTTTTACAACACTCTGTTGTGTTGTGTTTATATATTATATCGGTAAACTAATAATGTGGATTCATAGTTTTTATCTAACTAAAATTATCCTTTAAATCTACTAGGCTGGAAAAATTCACTTTACCTTAATATCTTTGCTTCTGTGATTTTTAAAATGTAGTGGTGCAATGTCCTTAAACACACAGTATATAATTTCTGCCATTGTTTCTCAGTCAAAACAGTTAAATCAAAAGACATAGTTTGATGACATTGTGAAGTAGTGTGAGATCATGGAGCTGTTTTCTTTTTTTAACTTTAACTTTTTTTAAATTTTTTAACAACCACCATTGCTGATGAAAATCTATGTGACGTGACTCAGGCAGAGAGAGGCTCGTTCACAGTCGAAATATGTGTATTAAAGTTTTATTCACGTTATGTTTAGTCTCATTTGCCGACTCCCTTCCTCACTCTCTGATGTATCATTTAATGGTTCCCCTGAAGTAAAGGCGGCCAAATGAAACACACAGTTACCTTGAGTAAAACTATGGATTTCTAGTCGTTTTTAGACATTGTAATGTGGAAATGTTCCATATTACATCTTTTACATAATTTTTTTTTGTAAGTAAGTACAAATGTATGGTACTTTACACGATCCTACTACAATACAGAAGTAAATATTTTATTTTATACTTCACTAATACCTTACAGACAAAACATACATGATGTGTTGCTATGGAGTAAATTACAAAATAGTGCACAGTTGAAGTTGGCTGAAAGCAGTCTAAATTAAAACTGTATTACAGTTTTGAGGACATTTCCATCAAAGGATTCGGGCTGACATGATATCAGATTTTGACCACACGATTATCATTGCCAAATAAACCAGTCAAATATATTTTTAACTATGTTTACGGTGTCTTATGTCTCTTTTTTTTTGTGTGCAAATAAATAACCCTCAAAATACTAGTGTGAGGGAGAGAGTCTGTAACAAAAACAGCAATTACCGTCAGTTTTTTGGTTACTAGTGAAAAGCTAACCAGATGCACCAGATGGTGTTATTACTATGATGTAGTTTAGTATATATACATTATATGTATATGTATTATATGTATGTATATAGTAGACAAATACGATTGTGTCGGTTCTTGCAGATGACAGCAGAGAAATCGGGGTGCTTTGTTATCGTCCATATGTTTGTGTTACTGAAGGTGTTAAGTGTTGACAAGGACAACAGTAGTTACTGGATGTAACATTAGTTCTATGAATATTTGTTCAGTGCTTTAACTGCTTGTTATCACACAGTAAAGCAAATGTGTTTAATATGCTAAAACATTAATGACGGTAATGATGGTATTGTTAATATCCATGTCATAGCAGACATGTGATGGCGATGAAATCGATATACCACCCATCCCTATTATCTGTTTACAGAGATCAGCAATGGAGTAGCCTTGCATTGCAGAATTTGTACTTAAGCACTCACTGAAGTTAAGGATCTGCACACATCCCCCTCCACTGTTTTAACATCACCAGTTGCCTGACAGAAATTATAATGTCTCAGTGACAATGGGTGTCTGAGGTATAATTTCAGTCCCTATATTCATTTTTCCTCAACTTTACCCTGCAGGACTGACACACTCCACCGCTTTCACAGCCACCCAAAGAAACCCTCACCTCATCTGACTCACAGGCAGGTCTGCGAGTCTGTCGGTGGTCTGGAGAGGCCACTTTGATCACAAGGGCAGAAGTAGGCAACTGAAGGCTGCATAAAATGACATTAATGGGCCATCCATTCAAAGAGTAATAAGGGCTTGTATGGCTTTTTACCTGTATCAATGCTCGTGTGTGCTTTTATAGAATTACGCTCATTATTCACCATTTGGTGCAGAACTGTGTTCCGCTCCAACTCACTCTCTGGTAATATAAGCTATTTTATAGAGTGCATCTATTATCTGTAATCTGATAAAGATTTAGCAGCAGTGTATGGTTGCTCTGCTCCAGCCTCCTTTTGTGCAGTAAAGCTGAGACTCAGACAAGTGAGTCATGTTGGAAGTGACAGCAGATATTTATCACTGCCACTGTTTATGTGGCGCAGCCTGCATGAACAGTTTTTCTTTTTTTTTCTTCCTGTACTGTCAATCTGAAGGTCTAAGCAGGAGAGTTTAGCACTAATAAGACAGCTTCAGTGTTCATCTCGCACAATCCCCCCCTCTTTCTCTTTTCCTCTGTCAGATGAAGGAAGTGATCTGAGCGTGTCCCGGAGAGCCTCCCCGGTGATCACTGGGTGGAAAATAAAGCCGATTGCTTAAATAAGTTAAGGACAACCACAACCAAGTGCTTTGGCTAGATGTGTTGTAGTGGTAAATTTTTGCCCCATCAATGTTTAAATGTGTGAAAATCAAAAAGCACTTGCAGGTTTTGCATCATGTAAACAGAGTGGAAGCAATTTGGGTTGCTGCTGTATGCTGGCAAGCACCCACCTTTTAAAATTAGGACTTGCTCCCCTATCAGCATGCCTTTATTTCAAGAGAAAACATGATGAATTATTAAATAATAAATAGCGGAAGCAAGTCATCAGTGCATCAACTTGATTTAATTTTTCCTGAAGTGAAAGAGGAGCAGAATATCTTCCAGTACTCAGTTTGTACAATTTGTTCTTTTTTAAAGCTTAAGCGTCCTTCACTAACCTGTTTTTTTTCTAGCTACATTTTCCACCTCTGTGGCTGAATTTGGTAAGCAAAATTGATCACATTTTTGGGTGTTTACCTGATTTCATCTCCTAGCAGCCTTCATGCCAAGATTGCTCTCATAATGTTCTACGTTCAGTGAGCCGCTGCCGACCACGTGAGAGTCTTGAACACATTAATGAAAGGCTGAAAAACATTTACTGCAGAATGAACTGCGGAGAAAATTACTGACCCTGAAGGGAATGAATTCCTATTTGCTTTTGGTCTCAGCTTGTGATCATGATATACCAACATCCCTGCAGCTATGTTGTGATTGCTGAGGTCATCCGCTAATGGTTCGCAGTTTACCTTCCCTGCACTTTCAAAATGACTTGTATCACCTTTAGAACTTCCACATGTTTTAAGGAGGCATTCTGAAAGCACAAATCCCCCGTGCACTGCAATGTCTCCGCGGCCTTCATCAATTATGTCCTTGAGGCTCAATCTACCAGCATATTTCCACCCTCAAATGAATGGAAATCTCTATTATTTAGCTGCTGATATGGCTCCTGACAGCCCTTTAAGTCTGACAGGATGGGATCGTTCATGATTCTTTCCTGCACTCTAGACCGGCACCGGCGTAAAAAGGGGCCAACTCTGGCCACGCTGGTCATTTTATCTGTTCTGCTCGTTTCCTGCTAGTTGCATTAGCTTGCCCACTGGGGTTTCTTTTGGCACATTAAAACAGATTTGGGTTAATAATTGATGCCGCGATTTATGGACTCGAGTGCCCGAGGTTCAATTGTAAGCCTCCACTTAAAAAGAAAGCATGCCTTTCATTCCTGCCCTTGCCTCAGAGTGCCGTGATTGATAGCATCAGTTTGATGGTGTGCAATTTATTGTATAGGAGTCTTTTGAAGAAACGAACCAGAAGTATCATTTTTCAAACAACAATCGTTGTGATGTGATTATGTTTCGGAGTTTCGGATTTCTCGTTCACACATCAGCTCAGGACAATGAGGAAAATATATTGATCTATGCACCATGAGCAGTAAATCTAATCGCTGAGCTCCTGGCTCTCTTTTGATGAAGAAATGTTCTCTGAAATTAATTGTCAATATCAACACCAGTTCTGACATGGGGCGAAAAGGTCTGTCGGATGTTAATCAATAGCATTGCTTAGGTGATCAAAGAAGGTGTGACATGTGTGTCAGCACTAGGCTTAGCCTTTTTTATCACAGGTCTGCAAAGAGGCGGTTGAGAATTACATGTCTCGTAATGTCCGCCTTTGATAGCCTTTCCTTCTCTACACAGATGGTAGGACTTAGAGCATTTTTCATCTGAGTGTCATTCAACTAAATGTCTTTCACTGAAAGCCTTTTTGAGAGGAAATAACTCGCTGCACTCTGAACTCATTCTTGGTTAAAAGTGCAATCTATAAAGGCAGCTGGACATTCAGTTGTGGCTCAAAGGATTGGAAATTTCAGCCAGTCAGCCCATAACTTTGGTCCAGAGGAATATATACCTATTGCTATTTGATGTATTGTCATGAAATTTCAAACAGATATTCAAGGTTCCAAGGCAATTTATCGTTTTGACTTTGATGATCTGCTGATTTTTGTTCTAGCCGATTAAGTTAACCTTGTGAGGCAGATGGATTCAACCAATCAGCGCCATGTCTTGTCAGGCATGCAACAGTGATCCTGCGTGTCTGTAGTTCTTTGACGTGGATTTGGCTTGTCTACGCCCTTAACATGTGGCTGTGTTAACTGGTGACTTTCAGCTTTCTGCCTACCTGCTTGTACTGTAGTATTGTATTGTTGAATTGATGGCATTAAGAAGAATAAGAATATCAATACAAACAAAGGAGCAGACCACAATTTATGCTGCTAGTAGTAGCTAGCCTTCTTCCCTAAACTGCAATTCAAAATATTAGTTGTTCATTACTTTGGTGTTATGACTTAACTCATGAAAATCCCATAATCCTTAGCTGTACTTTGAGTTTAGGTAGCAAATATCACCTTGCTGATTTGCTGAACTAACATGGTAAAGATGCAAACATTATCTGCTTAGCATTAGCATGTTAAGATTGTTGTTGTGGGCATATATGCATTTAAAAGCAGCACTGTACCTAAGTAGTGTGGCTGCAGACCACAAGTTTGAGCGCTCTGCCATAAATTGTGGTCACTCACTCATTTATCGATGTGGTCAGCGCTTGTCAAGTGTGGAACAAAATTGGTTTTCTCAGTGGTGGCTGCATCTCGTCTAATCATATGCTTTTATTCAAATTAGGTTCAATGTGAAGGTCAGCCAACGATTATGTTCAGCAGCAATACTTTAGTAAAACATGCAGCCAGGTGAGCAGGCCCAGTCGTAGGATGTTCAACCCGTGACATACAGTGGACAGGCTGAGCCAATTTGGGATGCATTTTAAGAGCAACTCGGCTCTGGGTGGATGTTCTGCACATTTTCTTCTGCATGACTTTTTTTCTTTTTGGTGACTGTCAACCCTCTAACAATTTAGCAAAAAGAATCAGTTGTGATTGTCTGGCATTTCTAGCATTTCTCAAAGACTATAATTCCTTTCCTTCTTCAAGGAAATTAATAAAGGGGAAGAGGATTCATTCCCTAACAGAGCAGAATACAAAACAGGAAGACGTGTTAAGAAATGCACCTGTTTTCAATCCCCTGAAAAGAGGGATTGCTACCATTTCGAGCTCCATTTTAATTTCCTGTTTATTTCGCTCTCTGAAGCTTTGGGAACTCCGAAAGGATTTAAATGCCCTTCAGTCCCCGTGTCTTTCTCCCATTGCCTTTGATTTATAGATTTGATTTTCAGCTTGAAAGCAAAGAGGGAGAAATTCCAAAAGGGGAAAAAAACACCATCATGACATGGAGGAGCTTAAAGCGAGCTGAAAGGTGGAGGAAATAGGAAGGATATAAAACGCCCATTGCCAGCTCCACGGATGAAATATGAGGAATTGTCGGAAACCATGTAACAAAACGTGATATGTAGCAAATGAACTGGGCTTTATTCAATCCCTGTGCAGCCATAAGAAGTCCCATTCTGCTCTGTCTGTATTGTGCTGTGCCCCTGTGTCGACAGGACTCACTTTCACTCGACACTGTCGGGCACCCATTAAATGCTACCATACACAATCGTTCCTCCTCCAAACTCTGTACACACAGTGTGCTCTCTGTTTCTCTCCTCCACTTTGAGCGGTGATTTTTCAGCAGGAGTTGTCACTTAGGGAAAGGCACACTGATTTGACCGTGACTCCCTCATCTCCGTAGTGCATCCAAAACAAGAGACGACTATTGTCACCCCATGGGAATGAATATATGCATTTCCTTACCTAGACTCACCCTCTGTATGTGAGAGATCAGCTGGGAAGGCTTAAAAAGGCACCCAGTGTGCTGACAGTGAGGCGGCCCCGGGGAGAAGGCAGCTTTTGTGACCCAAAGTTTCAGCCACAGTGCTCCTATGGGACCACTGGGCCATTGGGAGACCAAGGGAGGCAGACCGTAGCTGAGAGACAGCAGGGATACTGGGGGACCGTGGAGGCACTGAGCTCATGGAACAGATAAACCCAGGGGATTACTGTCAGACGGTACGCTGCTCCGGCTTGCACATGGTCAAAATGGGGAGCGGTTTAACTTGAACCTCTTTTAATTGAGTACGGCCTTCAGCTAAAAGAGGTAATGCACGGTTTAGACAGCAACCATCAGTGTCGATCCAAGTGGACGGCTTTTAAGCGTAAAGGTAGTGATTTATCGTTCCACCTTATGTGATAGCTATGTGCGGTAATTTGTACTGGAGTTAATTTCCACCTAATGAGTGAGGGAGATTAATTCATGTGCATGATGAATTGTGCAGCGGGCAAGCAGTCAGGCTAAGCAAATTCTTGTTTCAAATGTGTGTGTGTGTGTGCGCGCAAGAGTGTGCATGTACCTTTGTGATGCTTTTCAAACTGTGTGTAAAGACTGCAGGGGCACTTATCTGAAATAAGTAGGCCTGCCCTCCACCGCAGTCCTCGCTAGCAGCAGCTCCATATGGTAATGAGCTGTGTAAGATGAAGAAAATATGTTATTTGCAACACAAACAGCACTGCAGTTAATTCAAACAGCATAGGCATAATCCACTCGCACAGTTTCAACGGCAACAACAATTTCTTCTCGAGTGTAAAGTTCACGGCTGAAAAAAAATGGGAGAAGGAGCTCATTTGTTCTGCGATAACACTGTGAGCGAGTTTGAAGGCTTGTGCAATGCAAAATACGTCAGACACTAAGTCACTGTGGTGGTATGTGACCAGCTGCCAGAGAATAAATTGAAACGGATAACAAAATGGACAGCTTGCCTGCCAAAATGATAGGGATGATGGGGTTATTATGTCCTTCTGCAGTATGTACAGTGTCAGCGTCTTAATCTGCCCAAACTAGTCCATTCAAAGGTTAACTCCACCAATTTTACACTTTTAAGTGCGTTTACAGGTCACTGAATTCGAAGAGAGACCCAAGTGCCAAATGTCAGCACGCTTAAAAGGTTAATTCACTAATTTCACACATCAAAGTGTGTTTACAGGTCTTTGGGAGTACGACTGCATGTGTGAAGAAAAGTATCATAAAGCCTTTTGGCATGTAATCCAAGAAACTGCCTCCAGTGAAGTCACTAAGTGGCATTGTGGGAAATGCAGGTGCCAGTTCGAGGAGGAAGAATGAGTGAAATTAAAAAGGCCTTAACTCTGCTTCTGCTGTGTTGATTTTGATCATTTGTTTTTAAACTTCCCATAATGAGTCCAGTATTGTTATAAGAGTACAACGCTAAATCAGTGGACTGTTTGCATTGCAGTGGAGGCAGATATGCAGATGCAGCAGCCAGTAGCTCCCTCAAAATGTTGCAAAATTTTGTTTATTTAACTGTAATTACTTCAGCTTTATTGCTGAAACACATATTGCCTATGGCAGCAATGAATTAATCATGATTGGAGAAGAAAGTGTGGGTTTTGGATGAAGAGCAGCCGACTTTGAGACGATCACTGCCCACGGCATCTTTCAACCATCATCCAACCTGACCAGCTGGACCGCCCCAGGGAGGAGGGGTAAAGGAGTCGGGGTAAAAGTCATGCTAATCGAGCTTGGATGTAAGGATGCTCCTGGCTAATGTCTTGTTAGGAAAATGAAATGCACAAATGGGATGGAAAACAAAGACTGCTGTGCCTACATCTTTACAGAGACCTGTCTCCACCCACACACCTCTAACCAAGGGATGGAGGTGAGCACGCAAAGTTGATGGACAGTGTAAACCTGATGTCAATCTTTTAACGTGAATATGCCGATCGAATTTTCATCATCATCATCTGCTCTTTACATTCAACCAGATGCAAATTCTTACAAAATGCGCTATGGGATTAGTTCCTGGGTCTGTCTTGTTAAAAAACCCTTGAACCTTGAAAAAAAAAAAAAACGAGTGACATCACTGGAGGCAGTTTATCAGATTACACACAGCTTCACATATACAATAGTACTCCCCAAGACCTGTAGACACACTTTAATGTGTAAAACTGTGGAGTTACGATTTGAACATGCTGAAATTCGATACCCAGGCCCCTCTTCATACTCAGTCATCTCGTCTTTGTGTTGCATCATGACTGCAGAGCTGCAACATATATTCAAAACCGCAGTCTGTGCTTTACAAAATGTCTACACCGCTGCACGATGTTTACCGTGGAGACAAAACTCTATTCAAATAAAAGGACAAGCTACTGTTGTATAAAAACAGTCATCACAGATCAGAACAGTTCCGCTGCACACATTGTGTTGAGAAAAATGTCCTGATGTTTATCACAGTGCAGGTTTATATCTTTCTCCAGAATTCTGTCTCTGTTTTGTTAAAAACAAACAACCAACCAACTGTGGTTTCTTAGTAAAAAAGAATGATGCTTTAAAGCACAAAATGATTATTGACTATAATGTTAGTAATTAGTTTTGTGTCACTTATCAGCTGATTCAGAGTTAATCAGGAACTATTCACTAAGAAAGCTGCCAGTATGTTTATTCACAGATACCAAGGATCTAATCGTTCAGCTTAATAAAGCACACACTGTGTGTAATTTCTTCCACTAGGGGGCTCTCTCAATCAAAACAAAAGATTTAATTTGATTTAAATTTGATTTAATTTGGCGAGGTAATGTGTCAAACTTTTATTCGCGTTACGTTTAGTCATGTTCGCAAACTTCCTGTCACACTCTCTGATGTATCGTCTGGTGTCTCCTGCATTTCCACAGAAAGTAATCAGACTCCAAAACTTTAGGACATTGCTGCACCCAGTAAAAATATATCCTATACAATCCACAACTTGTAGTCCTTATACTTCTACTTTTACTCAAGATCAAACAACAAAATTAAGTTAAGTGATAATCAGTGAGCTTTACAGGTGCTGGTCGGTGGATTTTGTGAAATTTTGACAGCGACAGGCTAACTGTTCCCCCTTGTTCCAGTCTTTACAGTAAGCTAAATTAAGCTAAGCTAAGGTACTCCTTCAGTGCAATATCTTGCTGTCTGCAGTCTGCAAGTAAATGATCATAATCTTATATAGCTGTTGATTCAGAATTATTAAGAGACTTGACTGATTTTTACTCATCATTAAATCTTTGTCCACATGTGTGCAGATATTTAGCAAAACTATATTTTCCGCTTCATTTTGCTCCCTCGCTCACACATAAACAGCGTTTTAGGCCAGCAAGAGATTTATGAAGTGCAGTTTTCTAAAACTGTGTGGACGTGTCAAACAGAGCGTTTGGGAAACAGTGAGGTCATCACCTCAAATCACATATGCCCATTACTGTTTAGCGTTATGAACATGCACCTGAAACAACAACCGCGGTCTATCGCTTTGTTTACATTTTGGTTAGTGCCACTGGAAGTTCCTTGTGAGCACTGTTAAGTCTAAATAGAGTTTTCTACAGTTTGAGATCATTTCATTTTAATAGAGTAACCTCATTGTGCCTGTTCAGAATGTTCTTCTCTGGTGTTTGACCTACCTATTGGCCTAGAATCCTTGTTTAAGCATTTGTGTGAACAGAGATATTTTTTAAAACAAATGTTGTGAGGACAGAGCAAACATATCCATTTAGAAAATATCTGTGATTTGTTCCTCACTCGTTTCTTGATAAAATGATTTATTTATTGGCGCTAATACACTTCTTTTATATTGATTTCTTCCTTCTTTTGGCTGACAAACAGTTATGAAAGGTAGCGTGGTCATCGGTACCTGCCTCATCCTTCCTACGTAGGCATTACCTCACGTCACCCCTCCACCCACTAACACAAACACGCACACACACGCGCATGGTGAGGCATTGTTATGAGTCATTCACAAAGACTGTGGATAAAAATCTCCTCCATCACAATGCACCATGAAGACACTTGTGATAAAATAATTCACAGAGGTCCAGAGCTGCTCACAAGGTCGGCTAATTAGCTGACACAAGGCGAGAGGCATTTGCTATCACAGTCAAATTTGTGGCGAAAGTCCTTCTGGCTAACTAACACAGCTGCGCCCGCTTATCACGTAAGTCCAGTGGACCATGAGGTTAGCCATCAAAACAAAGGCCCAGCCACCCACTAATAGGGCCTCTGGAAGGCTCGGGGACTGGGTGGGTGTGAGGTCAGCACCTTTGGGCCTGTTACTGCCACATAAAATACCTCCTATCTTTATGGCTACCAAGCAGGCCTCCCAATAAGGAGCAGGCGCTGTCACATCTGTAAGGAAGAAAAACAGCAGCAGTCGCGGGTTAATATTCCCTTTTTCTTGCTTTAACTTTTTGCCCCTTTCGAAGGCCATATCTCTGTATAACCATCTGAGCAGACTCATTGTCATATAACCCGTGAGTTTTCAAAGATAGCCCGGGGAGAAAAACCTCGTTAGAAAGCTGCCCGCTGCTGTTATGTATTCCGGTGGTCACTTGGGCATTATCTGTCTATCTTTCACATTTCAGAGTGTGAATGGCGCTCACAGCAGCATCTTTACAGAGACGTAATTAGAAGGGAGCAGGTATGACAGATGGATTACAATCATAATTGAGAGCATGGAGAGTCTATCGTCCTAGCTGCACTGCACCTGCTTTGTCTTTGGCATAAACAGAAAAAGAGGTAAGAATTTGTCTTCTCATACGGCGGTGCCTGTGGAATGACAAAACGGGATATTTTTTTTTTCTCCTCACAGGCGCCGATTGTGCTCACAGTGACGAAGAAAAAGCCTGATTTTATTATTCAAAAGCAGATGGTTGGAGTCAGGCAGGGGGGCCCAGCAGCTCGTTGACCTTCATGTTGCTAATCTAACATTGCCCCTACATTGATCTAACATTAACTCCTCGCTCCTCACCGAGTATGCATGACTCCAAACAGGCTGGTGGCCCGCGTGCCTTCGAACAAATCACCTCGACATGCAATTACCTCCTGCGCTGGAGTTATTTCTTTCCTGTGGATACAACGGCTCCTTCATTTGAGTCTGGGAATTAAACAGGTTTCCAGGTTAATTAATTTGACAGACAGACCCCATTGTGCCTAGTGTCAGCCCAAAAGGAAACCTCATTGCCTCTTGTCCTGAAGGGTGACTTTTTATTGTGCTCTGATTCGTCGTTCCTGAAAGGAGCACTCAGTGCCAGTCGCGTAATTGACTTAAAGAAGACTGCATCGAGCAGACGTGTTATTGAATGCTTGCAACAAAAGCTCCGGTCTCTCTTAGGAGCCCATGGTTTATCTTGTGGGATGCATTGAAATGTAGTGCACCCTTGGCATATGGCTACCACGGCTGTATTCGTTTGGATGGTCAGCTATATATTGAACATCCGCAATCTTCCGGGATACATTCTCACTCCTACTCGCTTGTTGTTTTTGCACTTCAACCAATGATCAAAGTGAAATGGGATTTATTCGAGTGTGTTTTGTGTGTGCGGTGGTGCACACCTTGACTGTGTGTCCGTGCGAAGGCGAGGAAGGAGAAAGAGAGAAGATCCAAACAGAAGTGTAATCTCAGTCTAAATCACACAGAACTCCCCGGGGGGAAAAGCCCCTCTTCCTGGGGTTAGTCAGTGAATTAAATCACGGCGAGGGCCCCATTTTTCAAAAGTAACCTTTCCGTTGACAGAGTAAGTGGGAGTCAGGCTCTCGCTGTAGAGTCCGGGCCTTGGAATTAGTGTCTTACGTGGCGACACCAGTCTCTCAGGGTGTCATTTGCAGGGGCTGTTGCTGCATTTTTCCAGGCCTGCCTGCCTGTCTCGGTGCGCTCACAGCGGAGGAGGCCATCTGCCTCCCTCCCCTCTCGCATCCCTCATTTCTCTCCTCAGCAGTCTCTCCCCAGCAGTTCCCACACAGTTTCCTTCAATGTATTTTTGGTGCATCTCATGAATTTTGGCCCCAGCGTGCGGTTTGTGCACCAAAAACCACATTAACATGCTTGGACTGGGACACGATTTGCCTGTTGAGGGATATTCATGCAATCAGTGCGGCTAATAGAGATAAATACACTACATGGCAGGATTAGCCTTGAATTAATCTCTATTCAACTTAATTAATTAGAAATTTGTCCATCCAAGCCTGTAATGTCAATAGGACATGTTTCAATTAGAGTTACATCGCCTTTTCTAATCTTTTAATTGAACAGAAATGAATGGAACGAAACATGTTCATAAAATGGGATTCTATGCCTCATAATCACTCTGACGACAGAGCAACTCTCAGAGGCTGTTTATTACTCAAAGATCAAGCAACTTAACCGATTTATCCCATAATCCACTCCCTGTTTCCTGTTTGACTGTTTCCCAGAGTGATGCTGTGATTTTTTTCCCGACAGCGGCGGCCCCATGGATGCTATCGCTGGCTGCGGCGGTGGCAGGTTTAGAAGTGGTCAGTTTCTAAGGTTACTTGAAACACGAGGGCTTGTGCACGAATCACGCATCCACGCAGCGCTCAATCGGCACCTTTGCTCGCGCTGTGAGCAAGCTGAACAAATACAGAAGTCATTAATTGATGCTTTTCTTTTTTTTATAATCACACACACACACACACACACACACACACACACACACAAATACCTTGTTTTTAATTATTGCTACAAATTGCCAAGCCCAGTCCCTGGCTAATGCATGCCCACAAAAGCAAATTATCATAATCTGCCTGTTTGTAAATGAACCATCTGTGCAATTAAATAGTTTGGTGATGATAGTGTTTTGTTAGCAAGATGTGAGGGATCCTGTGCTCCTGAAGGTGTGGTTAATTCTCACTAGTCTGTGTGCCAGGATGATGCGTGTGTGTTTAGTGTGTGTGTGTGTGTGTGTGGGGGGGGGAATCAGGAGTGAC
>OMLP01037379.1:0-18551 GCA_900302685.1 Spondyliosoma cantharus | reverse complement strand
TTAAAGAGGACTCAGATGCAGACAGAGAACGGTAATGACAGGTTTTTATTTTGATGTTTCTGTATCTCGTTAGACAGGGTGACAAACAAACAGGCTACGAAAATCTTGACGTCACCAAAGTGAGCGGTGACATAAACCCAAACAGAAAGGGATGAAATAAAAATCACTCTAAACAAGAGGAAAAACACTACTCTGATCTGAACTCTAAATACACTATATGAATCTCAACTAAAACACTCTCACGGAGGGAAAAAACAAAGCAGACAATAGTAAAAATCTACGCTACACTAATCAGGACTATAAAGAAACAAAAGGCGCTCCAAAAGGGAGGAAACAAGAAAAGGAATCAAAACTACTTCTTAAATCTAACCAAAAACGTTATCAAAAACAAGGTCACTCTTCTGCAGAGGAATTACAAAAACATAAAAATACAAACTTGGCAAAATGCTCCGAGGTTCTTTAGACAAGGCTGTGAAGGGCTGGATGTACTCGATAGGATGAAATACTCTGGCAACAAGACAGGGGAAGACAAAGACTAAATACACATGAGGAGGGGTGACACAGGTGGAAACAATCAGGGAATCAGGGGAGACATCAGACTGGTGGCACAGGAGGAAGGGCAAGTGACCTGAAACGAGAGGGAAGTTACTTTTCAACATAAAACAGGAAGTTTGCCAGACAAAACCCTCAAGACAGGACATCCCTCACCGCGGTGTGACAGATCTGGGATGACAGTAGTTCTGGTAGATAATGTTAATTTGATTTGGCAAACTTAAAATACTGTAGATATTAATATGGAACTGATACACTACATTTTAGCATTTTTACCATCGTACTGCAGGTGCCACTTGTAGCCACACTGATTTATTTTGTTAAAGTTTTTGCACAGTTGGTCAGATAAAACAAAGAATCTGTGGAAATGTAGGTTCTGGGAGATAGTGATGGAAACTTTTAATACGCTTTCGACATTATATGTGCCTGGAGAATTGACAGATGTGCTACTTACTGTACTGACATACTCATTCATTTCTGTAGCAGCTGTTCAGTATTATGGTGCGCTGTAATGGTGCTTTGTTCTGAAGAATAAGTGTACGGCTGAAGCTAATCTGTCCCTTGATTTCTCAATGAATCGATTAGTTGTTTGGTCTATAAAATGTCTGAAAAATGGAGAAAAATGTGAGACACTCATTAATT
Source organism: Spondyliosoma cantharus (assembly GCA_900302685.1). Taxonomy (NCBI): domain Eukaryota; kingdom Metazoa; phylum Chordata; class Actinopteri; order Spariformes; family Sparidae; genus Spondyliosoma; species Spondyliosoma cantharus. The sequence continues at coordinate 17,357 of OMLP01037379.1, read as the reverse complement.
GTTGCTGCTATAAAAAAGTGTATGTTTTATAATACCTAACTTGGCATAAAATGCCAGAATTGTCACTCTCACTACACTATCCAGAGTTATTCTGGCTAGAAGGTGATTAACACAAAACAAGTTAACCTGCACAGTTACTCTGGTTGTTTCAGCCCGTCCTGTAACCAGCAGCCCTCTGCTCTCATTGTCTAGTGTGTCGTTCTGTACCTTCCTGGCCCACGAGTATCCGGAACAGATCCACAAGATGGTGATGATCAACGGAGGTGGTCCCACTGCTCTGGAGCCGAGTCTCTGCTCCATCTTCAACCTGCCCACCTGTGTGCTTCACTGCCTCTCCCCGCTGCTGGCGTGGAGCTTCCTCAAGTAAGACAGAGAGCAACGCTTCAGTAACAGAAACGAGAGTGATCTGTCGACAGTTGACTGAAAAATGACAAACCCCCCTCGAGGCAATTTTTCCAGCCCATATGAATTACCATGCATGTTTTCATAAAAACATAATCAGTACCGTATGCTCTGTCATGTGCAGGGTCTGGTCCCAGACACGCCAAACTGACATCATTTATTATGGCGACACAGCTGTTGCGCTGCCTCATGTGGCCTGTCCAAGCTTCACTTGAACACATCGCCATGACTACAGCAGCATCCAGCTAGCTTGTATGTTCTGCGCCTGTGTGAGAGGAAATAGCTCTCCATACCACCAGGCATGGTGCATTCATCATTCAAAAAGGGAAACTGCGTGACTCAGGACTTTGGATACACAAGCTGTTGTTATGATTAAGCAGTGTTTTTTCAACACCATAAGTGGCAACATGATATAGCCACTTCTAATCGAGGAGATGTCTGATAAAAAGATGCATAGAGGCATCGGCGAACGATAAAGCAGTAACTAATTTGCAATAACCTTGCTTAGCTGAACAGCCAATCAGGGTTATTTCTCTCAAGGACGGACTTCCTCAAAGCTGTCGACAATGGCCGACTAGTGCCAACGTTGCGGGACAAACTGCAACAACCAGGGCCACGGAAGCTCAGCGGCAGCCCTGACGTTGGTGTGTCAGGCCCCAAAACTCAACAAAAAAAAACGAATTTGTCTTGCATAAATTATTGTAGGATTAGTTTATATGAAAATGAATAATTGCATTTTGTGCACAAAAATGAACAAACACAATAAGGACACATTAAACATGCCAGAAGACAGTGACAATCTGAACTTAACCTCTCAAACGTACCCTGCAGCTTTAATCAAATAAACAAGAACTGAGATACTCAAATATTTATTTAGCTGGCTATGTTCTTATGCGATATTTATGCTAATTCTACCTTCGTGTGGCATTGCGTGTGTTCAGTTCACCCACGGCTTGATGTCAGCCGAATCCTATTGTTTTTAAGCCATTTGTAATTCAGGTAAATCTGCCCCGCTCTGCTCCCTACAGGGCTGGCTTTGCGCGGCAGGGTGCCAAGGAGAAGCAACTGCTGAAAGACAACAATGCCTTCAATGTGTCGTCCTTTGTGCTGCGCGCCATGATGAGTGGGCAGTACTGGCCCGAGGGGGACGAGGTCTACCACGCTGAACTCACAGTGCCCATCCTGCTGGTTCACGGCATGCACGACAAGTTCGTTCCGGTGGAAGAGGACCAGCGCATGGCAGAGGTGAGAGGAGGCCTGGATTCAAACTGGGAAACTGTCCTCACCAAACACACATTTGTCACAGAGTGTTTATAGTTTTTGTACCATAATCGAACTAATGGCCTAAAAGGCTGTAATTGCCATTTTCCGGTTAAGAATGAATCACATAACTGCCACAGCAAATGATCACCTTACTTTGCAGTTTGACTCAGCCCGATGCAGCAGTTAAGACTCTCTCAGATGAGTTTCTTGTTCAGATTTTGTTTCGGGTCAGTCCCATGGCTTGAGGATCAATGTTGAATCCAGGTTTAGCAGGCTGCTGTTTTGCACACTACAGTTTACAACAGCAGGAAAACAGAATTACTAGAGCGATTGGACCCCAGGTGGCCAGAAAAACGGTGTTGTTACGAATGTTAATGTTCCAACATGTCTGATGGATGTGGAAATGCAATGTTTGCTCACAAGTTTATCAATGTTGTGTTTACAGTTGTTAGTGCAGTCACCAAGTAGCCAACATTATTGCAGGATTAAGCTGTGCATTAGTCAACAATGGCCAACAGAGGAAACTGCATATAATCTGATCAACTGCCTCCAGTGATGGCACTCAGACCAAAGTTGCCATGTGGGTAATGAAGGCATCAGGTTTTGAAAAGGAAGAAGAATGTGTGGAATAAAAAAGACAATGTCTCTGTCCGTGAATCTAACGGTGTTATAAGAGTACGATGTTAGAGTAGAGTACCACAGAGTGACATCACTGGAGGCCATTTTTCAGATTACATGCAGCTTCCTCTGGAACCACAACAGACTAGTAAGAAGGACTCCACAAGTGAATACGTTTTTATGTGTAAAATTGGTTACCCTTTAAGAGGTTTAAACAGTACCTGAGCTTTAGGGACTGTTGTGTAGAACTTAAATTAGAAGACTATATTGTTTCTGGTACTGTGTAACATGGTTGTCTGCCTCACACCAAAACTGATCACTGAGAAACATGTGTGCTATAACTCAGAGATCTGAAACCAGGCTGCTACTTTGGCAAAGAATATTCATTGGTGCTGTTTTGATGAACTCTCTGTAGATCCTCCTAATGGGCTTCCTGAAGGTCCTGCAGGACGGTAGTCACATGATCATGATGGAGTGTCCTGAGGCTGTCAACACACTCCTGCATGAGTTCTTCCTCTGGGAGCCGGCCGCACCTCCGCCACCAAAGAAAGAGAACAAAACACGTCCAGAGACGGCCAAGGCCCAATCTGACAACACCAAGGCTACATCTGACCCGTCAGAGGCCCGACCTGCAACTGCTAGGCAAACCTCATCAAACGGTGGCACAGGGGAGAAGGCAAACAGCAAGGACAAGAAATGACTGAAGACTAAAGCTGCTGCTTCCAGTGGTTGTCACAGTACGTCATGGATGACCTCGCACTTTATGGGTCCTGATAATCTGTGCTGGTTTCAGACGTTGAACCTGATGCTGAGCCAAAAGAGCCAATTTGTCTGAAATGATCCAGTAACAGGCTGGACAAGAGAAAGTGTGACACGATACAGGGGATTCACGAATGATTCCAGGTCTGTACGCTGCTGAGCTGAAGGACAGAGGAGCTGCTCCCTGTCCTCATAGAGCTGGGGAAGATACAGCTGTGCCTATAAGCGGAGGTTGATGACAATGCCAGGGTAGAAGGAGCATTGACTGTAAGGACAAAGGGGAAAATGGGAAGATTCTTGAACAGAAAAAGTGACAACTTATGAATTTTGCGGACAAATCTATGTGTCACCTGCTGTATTGTAAGCGGCATATTAGAGATAACACTTGATTGCCTGGTTGGACCTTTGACATTACTAGAATATGGAGAAGAAAAGCGAAAGAAATGGTTTGCATGAAACATGCTCCTGGTTGTGTTACGCTGCCCTACTTAAAACAACAGCAGCGTCTAAACCTTAGAAAGACTAGCTACATGCTACATTTTCCAAACATATGAGGTAGGTATTGATGTATCTTTGTATATATCAGGAGATGTTTCTAGCTTGATTTTTTTTTTTATTTACATATAATGTTACATTTCAAATCTCACCTCTTGTAGAGGCGAGAAGACATTTTCTTGATTTTAAATGTACATTTGGTATTTTGGCCATTTTCTTTGTTCTTCGGCACCTCTGAGAGGTGATCCACGTCATTATCTTGGCCCAATGCATCAGAGGTTTGGCGGCTTAGAAGTAGCCTCAGCTAATACTCACCCTAGTTCAGAAAAATGTGGTTTATGAGCGAGTGAGTTGCGACTTGTGATGCTGAACAAGCGAAAAAGGATCAAGTGCTGATCAAAGCAGAAGTGAAAGTTAGTTTGCTGCTTCTAGAAATTCAGGGAAATGTGTGTTCAGTCAAGTGTGTCTGCTTAATCTAGAAATAGCTGAGGCTCAGCAATGAATCATAACCTCGTATGGACAGAATTGGCCAAAGATTTTGCACAAATCTCATGTACATAATGAGATGTTAAATCAATAGTAAAGAGCTGCAACTAAAAATTATTTTCATTGTTGATTGATCTGTTGATTATTTTCTCGGTTAATCGATTGTGTTTGGGACATGAAATGTCAGCAAATGGTAAAAATGTCGATCAGGATTTCTAAAACCTCAATATGACTTCCTCAAAAGTCTCGTTTTGTCCACAACTCAAAGATATTCAGTGTACTGTCTTAGAGTAGTGAATAAAAAAACAGAAAATATTCACATCTAAAGGTTCACTGTGTAGTTTTGGAGAAGAAATTTTAATCAGAATAGAAAAGATCTATAGTGGCTCATTGTTTTTTGCTTAAACAAACTAAAGAAACAAACACACTCTCTTTGTTTTCATGAGTGAATAAACTAAAAAACAAACTGACCTTAAAGGACAACACAGTTTCATACTGTTTCACTATGTTTATGTGTGGCGGACCCTGCCACCTTTCTAGCTTCAAACGGTGTTCTGTGGTCCTCATTTTCCTCTGAGAACAGCTTCTTTATTCAGTTATGGAAAAAAATATATATTTCTGAGTTTGTATTATTACTTCATTAATATTGTAACTATTCAAATTCTGAGTTTTAATATCTTCTCCAAAACTACATGGTGCCCCTTTGAGAAGCTGGAATAGGATAATTTTGACTTTTTTTTCTCAAAAATAACTTGAACCGATTAATATAGTTGACAGATTAACTGATTAATTAATCAATCATGCAGCTCTAAAATAGTAAGAAGGCTTGTATTGAGATGCAAAAGTGGTATTTACTACACTAAATGTCATGTTTGATGTCATTTGAAAAAATGTACTTTTGCAATGTAGCCATTTACTGCAGCATCTGTAGAAACTGAAATCCAGCTGTGACTCAAAGACATTGATGTATGATGATATTATCGACCTTCATGTGTATTGGAAAGCACTTGTCCGAATGGTTCCTCTATTTCCTGCAACAAAAGCAGCACGTGTGCAGCTGCTGAATATTTCACAATTTTTTTATATCCCCATTTTTAATTCTAAAAGCCTATCTGAGCTAGAATTAATTTGTTGTTCAATAAATATTTGGCACTTTTTTTCTCACCAAAACGATGCTATCCTGCAATGTTGCTGTTTTTTTGTATTGTGTCATATATATGTTATGTATGTTAGCACAAAAGTTTTTCGACTTGTCTCCAAGTATTATTGAGTCTTGATGAATGCACATAAAAGCCAACAGTTAACTCAATTAACTCTTAATCTGTGCTGTAACTCCACACAGCAGATAGATTTTTCTACAGTGATGTCTGTATGTCTTTACATCAGCCGACATGTTCAGGTATTTATAACGTTCACAAATCTTCTCTGAGCCTCCAACACAGAAGTTTGGTTTGTTAAAAGATGTGAAAGAAGCACAAACCTTCTCTCTGATCCTACAGTATTTGATGGTTTTTATACATAGATTATTCTTTTTTACACACTTTTATTTGTGATGGATATTTATAGATTTAACAGAAACTGTAGCAGCTTTGATCAGTTTGTACTGATGGTTTACATGATTGTCCTAATTATGAAAATGGAGACTTTGTTTTGTCTGTTGTGTCTTAAATTTTTTAACTGTTTGTAACTGCCTTTGACAATAACTACACAAACTGCTGATTTGAAAATGATAAAAAATAAATTATTGTCAGTTTTCAACAGTTTTAACTCTGTCTTCTGTGTTATATATCATACTATTTTAACTTGCAGACATTTTCAGTAACTTTTGTGCCTTTTTGTTTAAACATTTATTTAGAAACAGCCTCCTTGACATTCACAGAGTTATACACCCAACACACCTCGGAGCTGCCCGGTCGAACCACAGTCTATAAAGCAGTCAACATGTTTGAGGGGCAGTGGTGAAACAAAGAGGTGGGACCAGTTGTATGCTCTTGGGCACCAAGGTGCATTAAGGCACCTTATAATGTTTTTTCTACCTCAGGGGCATCCAAGAGGGCACTTTTGCAATGTTTTTTTTTGGACATGGGGGTACTTTCGGAGTCCACCAGTAAAGTTGAACCAAACTGGCAGCCTTTATCGTCTTCTTTAAACTTTATGGCACTGTTGTGCAACCTGCCACAGCTTTTATTTAGAGCAACACGTAGCTAAAGACCTCTCAACTGTCATCAAATTTTCGCCTTAATATTGCTAAATCCTGCCTAGTGAGTGGAAATATCACGTGACACAGTTCAAACCAGTGAGAGGAGCGCTGAAAATCTCTCACGTGAAATAATCCAAACTGTCGCCACTCTGGCAGAATCGTTCTTGCATGAAGTCGTCGCTCAGACTAAGAGGCTGCTTTAGAAAATGTTTTTTTTGGGGGCATTAAAAGAACAAGAAATTCAATAAATCCAGCCTAATCAAGGGAGTCTGTGATGAAAAACTTGAAGCAACCTTATGTAGAAATGTGTATGATTTGGCTCCCTCTACAGCTTCTGAATATAACACCACTGTAATACAAATCCCAGGTCTGGAACAGGTCTGGAACAGTTTTTTCATTACGTCAGTGTGTGTTGAAAACTTGTGAAAACACCATTCACCCTGTTACAGGACACTGTACCATCAACATGATTTTGAAGCTGTTGTTTAAAGGTGAAAAAGTTGCACAATGTTGCTTTAAAAAATGAAAATGCTAATAAGCAAGCACTCTGCATAAGTCTTTCACTTTGTAAGTCTCCTTTAATGAAATATTACAGTGTCACATAACAAATTTTGAACTCAACGACTAAATTATTCAGCTACACCAGGTATGTATAAATGTAGACCAGCATCTTTTTACTTAGCGAGGAAATTAATACATGAACAAACCCTGAGATAAAGGGGTATAAAACAACATCTTGTTTCCTGTATAATAAAAACTGAACTCTTAGATGTCTCTCACTATACAGTAAATCCGAGGGCCCTAGTTTGACGGCAGCATCCAGTAAACTTTGTTCACAGAAATTATCATTTGCGTAAAAATACTCATAAAAATATTTATAACTTAATTCGGATCTTTTTCATTTTGGAAATTGACATTAAACATATGATCAAATTCTTAAACAAATCTCATTCAACACCACACTGTGTTAAAGCTTTACAATGTTTATACATTCAGGACGTATATTTTTTTAAAAAACAAAAGCATTCAGCTGAAGCGCTTATTTCCACAAAATAAAAGGCACAGTCATGCCTCCATCAGCACGCTCAGACCTCCGCAGTGACAGTGGGACCGTTGCTGGCCTCCTCCAGTGGTGTTGTCTCACTGGGAGTGCTGGAGACCTCTTCAGGCTCCTCTTTTTTGACTTCCTTCTCTCCCACAGCCACAAGAGGATCGCTCTCTGCTTCCCCCTGCTGGCCGTTGCTGGTAGTGCTGGCTGGCTGCTCTTCCTTCTCCTCAGCTGGCTGCTCTGCTGCCTTGGTTTCATTGACAATCTCGATGGCTGCAGAGGCCTGTGGTGCTTTCACTTCCCCGTTCTGGACAGGGAAGACCCCCTCCAGTGCGTCATACAAGAACTGGTACTGTTCCTGTCGGAGACAAAGGCAGATTTGAGAGAATGCTCATAATTATCACTATTAAAACTAAACTACCGTGAGCAAAGAAGCTGAAATGAAGTGGAGTTATTAGTTTCTGCCACATTCAGACTGAGTTAGGACTAGTTTTAATTGTAGTGCAACGCAGACATATAAACAGATACTAGAAGGTGTATAAAAAACATCATTGACAAGCCAAGTGGCGCTATCAGAAGTTAAAGCTGCCAGACTGTGCGCTGACAGATCTAGCTCCTCTTTCTTACCAGGCTGGAGAGCATGCCCTGCCTCTCCTTGCGAAGAGTTTTGACCACCTGGAAAACATCGACCAGCTTCTCACTGGCGGCGCTGTCCAGCACATTCCACAGAGCACAGAAAATCCCTGAACGGGCTGAGCCATCACTGAGGAGAGGGAGACACACACATGGTGGAAAGGTTTAGATATTCCAGCATGACATTTTCTCAATGAATCCCTTTTACAACACCTTTTCCAGGTCATAGTGGGCTGCAGCATCACGTGGTTAAAAGGGACGGTATTTACTTAACTTTTGACCATTCACTTATTCGTACTTACTATATAACTACTACTACTATATAACTAATATTTGGACTGATTATAGTTACTTTTGCTTTTTAATCTGATGCTATTATCTCAATTACATGTTATTGATTACTACCCAACCCTGGTCACATGCACGCTGCCCCTATAAAGATTCCAGAGGACATTTTCTGTGAGGTTTCCTTACTTGCAGTGGACCACGACGGGAGTGATCCTCTGTGATTTGCTGCCGCCACAGCTCTGCTTGATGTCCTTGATCAGGTCTGTCAGATCCTGAGGTTTCTCCGGCAGCTCTCCGCTCGACCACTTCAGGAACTCGAAGTGTCTCACAGGTCGACTCTCTTTCCTCTGTGGAAGGAGAATGTGTTGCGAAACAAGCTTGTGACATTGAAATGACCAGTCCCATCCCAGGCCGATGCTGGTAAATATGAAATAACAGTCGGACTGTGTTACAGATGTGGTCGCTGTAGTGTTACCTTGACATGACGGATCAGCATGTTGCGGGTGATGAGAGTTGGGGAGGTTTCTGTGCTCGCCACCTCGACCTCAGTCTCACCAAACGTTTTCTTGTCTTTGTCCCAGTAGACAGAGTCAGACTGAACGAGAAGACACGAAAAAAAAAGAAAACGTGTTTATAATATATGTTCCAAGAGCATGCTGGGTGTAATTTATATGTAAGGTCGAGCGAGCACTTGCAGAGAGTATCCAGTAGAGATAATATATTTTTTTACGAGTACCATCTGAGTAAAATGTGTCCACCTTTGTACTCCTCACTGGGGAGCTGACTGAAGTTTATTAAAACCTTGTTCCTGAAATAGTTATCTTACTCTTGTGTTAAAAAAAATGCATCTGAAGCTCAGGTCTGATGCTGCTCTGTAAATGGTCTTCTAATAGGTAATACATTTAGCAACCAGCGATGTCACAATATCCGATATTGAAGATAACCATGATATTAGCAAATTAGCAATTTCATTGTGTTAATATTACACAATGAAATCGTCTGAACAATCTGAACAAAATAGTGATTGTTCTGTGTGTACATGTTACAGACCTCCCTGCACTCGCATTTTGAGGGTTATTTCTTTGGCACAAAAAGAGACAAGACACACAGGAAACGAAGATAAAGACAGATTTGATTGCTAGTTTTATAGATATTGTGATAATATCGTCATAGCGAATTTGTTTGGCCACGATAATAATGTAGTGGAAATCTGATATTGTGACAGACCTATTAGCAAATTAGATTGACCCATAAATCCAACAATTAAGATTATTCTTTTTGCAAGTCAAATGTTGTTGTTTTTTTCAGTTAGATTCCTATATTAGTGTCTGTGAGGAACGCACGCTTAAGAGATTTTCACATTTCCTTCTTTCCTTTCCTTCCTTCGGTTGCTAAGTGGCTACATAGGTCGTCGGGGACGTTCTAAATTTCATTACGGGTTAGGGTACCGAAAGTCACTAGTTTAGAGCTTTAGATGCAATTGATTCTGACTCGAAATTTGTGGATTGATGAATTTATAGTCGAGTTTGTATAGTACAGTATAGTAAGACGCTTAGTGGTGCGTGGACGTTGAAGTCATGAATCCGTTTATAGTCTAACGTTAGCTTTTTACTTCTGGTAATTGCATTTACACTTACACATAAAAGCATGTAAGTGCAGTTCATCTGTGAACATTGTTTTAACATAAACTTGTGTTTGACGTACAGATAATTTTCTGCTATAATCCAAAATCCAGTAAAAAAAACCCCTACAGGCTTTTAATTACTTAACAATCTCTGGTTAGTCCCACCCACTTCTGGTTTAAGCATCCACACTTTCAAAGTATGTATACAGACAGTTTCGTTGGTTGAACAGATACAATTAATGGTGTACTCGCTCATCCCTTGTCCATATATGATCAATATACAACACTACATGTGCATGATACTTAAAGTACCTCATCTCCTTCACTGCAGTCTGAGAACATGACAATGGTAGACGCTTTCTTCTGGTAAACCATCGACCAGAAGTCAGCCATGGTGTCTGGCAGCGGAGTCTGTGCTGCGATGAAGGCGCGTGGGCCCCAGTAACCCTGCGTGGGAGGGAAAACACATTCGTCTATTGTTGTACACGGTCCAAACAAATGGGACGTGATGAATTTAATTATACTTGTTTTAAAACTCAACAGGCTGCATGAAAGATGGGAATTCATTCAGAGTTAATGAGACAACACCTGCTACAACAGCAGAGATAGTAACAGGAACACAGTTTGTCATTGTTAAACATATCGCCGCTGTTTTTCTCTGCCCTGGCATCCAGGTTTTATGCAGGAGCCGGTTAGTAAATACGATAAAAATAACGTACATTTATGTGGGAGGCATTGATGTACTTAGTGGACTCCTCATCCTCCTCATCTGATGAATCTTCCTCCTCATCCTCATCAGGGTCACTCTCCCGACTGTGTCCTTCATCGAGCTTCAGCAACACTCGGTTGTAGTCATCTGAGGGTGGCAGGTTTGTGATGTATCCATATTTACTTATTCATATGAATGTGTGTAGGCTATAAGCATCCTGCACATACAATTATATACTAAAGCTGTCACTTGTCCCTTTGTTGAGCTGATACTCACATGGGATGACGGATGAGGAGCGATTCTTTTTCTTGTTGTCTTCTGTGATGCCGGTGTTGAATGTCCTCCAGTTTTTATAGGTGGGGAGTCTCTGAATTGCAAGACAAAGACTTGTTAGTTATTAAGACATTTTTAATGATACTAAGATACATTTCAAAGTGATCAGAGACTAATTTCTTTAAGTGATGTTTAAAAGGGCTCTGTGGGACTTCTGTGCTGTGCTGGAAGCCGGTCGTGTCAGCGAGAACCATTTCAAAACGTTACGTCACGTTACAGTCACATATAGAACGGCTTCTTCCGCTCCCCGACAATCCTTTGATTTCAGATAAGTGAATAATGGATTAATCATAAAGTGCCTTACCTCAAACTCATCCTCCATTAAGGTGGGCTCATTGCCTGAGCTCTTCTCTTTGAGTGTGCTCAGTGTGCTGTGGAGCTCAGGCAGGGCGATCTCAGTCTCTCCGAACTGATTGTGCTCCAGCAGCGCCTGGTGGATCAGGATGTACTGGGCCTGCATGAGGATGAAAGCACATATCTTAATAAGTAAAGGATATACAGTTCGAGGATGGAGCTGGGATGAAGAACACACATTTCTCCACGGTCACAAATCTCTGTTCAACTGATCTACAGCTTGTAGTCTCTGCCTCCTCATGTGTTACTGGTGTTGATTTATGAACAACATAGCTTGGTTTGTGCTGTTTTTACATTCTTCATGAAAATAATTAGTATTCTACATGCTGTTCACTCAGCGTACAAATAAAGGACAGCGTTCAAAAGACCTCCACATATGCATGAACTCATACACAGACCGGGCACAAACTATTTCAGTGTCTGCCCTCTGGTGGGCGCTCTGAGCACCAGAACAACCGCACACAGGAAGACTGCCACATGCTATCACACTCATGAGCAGCAGAATCAGCCACGTGAGGTCTCAGGACACTTCCTGTAAAACAGCCCTGCAGCGTTCTCGTATTACACGTCGTTTACGGTCACACTTTATAAAAAACATCATTAATAAAAGGTGAATTAATAGGTGATTAAACTGTTAAACAATGTTCATGCTTTATAAACCATTCATTAAAAATTGTGAAGGTTGCTAAATTCATAATGTCCATCCAAATAATGTTTATAGATGAACTACACAGTATTTACAGAGTGTCATAAATATCAGTTACAACTTAACAATAAAAAAAATAAATACTTGATACATTGTTACAGTCAAACATCAACAAAACTTTAATCGACTATAAAATTACCATTTTTTAATGTTGGTTATTAGGAAGTGTTACCCTGAATATTTATATCTTATCGCAGCTTAATTCATTCAAATTGTTTGGTGTGACAGCTGCGTATTGATAAGAGATCAAGCCAAGATCGAGCCTGTGGTGCATCACCAAAAATGATTACAGACTCTTACTGTGTGTCATTATTAACAATCAACATATTGATAGACGAATAAAAAGGTGTTGTGAATTCATCAATACCATTTACCTTAATATAATACATTAATAAACTCAGAATTAAAAGGAAAAAACAGAATCATAAAATGTCAAGTGGGTTTTTTATTGTGTTTTCCAGTTCAGTGGAGTTTCAGTAAGTTTCATGACTCGGTTTGTTCATTTCAGTTCAGTTTTTATTGCTTAAAAAAATAAATAATTTCAGTGTTTGATTGCTTTTGATTCTGTTAATATTTATATCTCAATTTGCATTTAATTTCCATCATCAGCAGTATTAGTTTATTCTTGCACGATTTAAAAAAAATAAACTTTAATCACTTTAAACTGCAATACATGCACTGTTATATCCTTGTTCGGTGAAGCTTTCTTAATCTGCACATACTCTAGTAAGACAGTTGGTGGTTCTAGTGTGCAGACTCAGTTCATTGCTGTTTTTTTTATCCGTATATTCTGATTTTACTCTTAAATTCTTTTTATAGTCATTGCATTTGTGTTTTGTACGTGTTGTATACGCTATTGGATATGACATTTTACCCCAGGACCATTAAAGCATCTATCCATTTATCCATTTATGATACTCTTAATCATAATACTGATGAGGGGCAAGAATTGAGATATTCACAATAGTTATGAGAATACACACAACACTTTGTGAAGGCAGTCATGTAGATCCCAGTCTCAGTGTACGGCACATTTACACCAATACATCCTCATGCTCGTTGTGTTGGCTGACTAAATTGACAAGAACTAACTCTAAAGACACTTCCTGTTTATATTGTATTGTGGTCACATTACACAATAATGTTTGTTAGTTTTTATCTTTATTTCAATAACTTAATAAATGTTTAATGTTTTTTTTCACAGTCTTAGTTTAGTTTTAGTTAACTGCAGTAACTTTCTTTAAACTTTACTTTTTGTTACTTTACTTACTTGTATAACTATTACCAACTATTACTATCGTAATTTATTGTTTATTACTGTTGTACCAACAGTATTTAATCAAATGTCCTTGAATCTATTCTGGCTCTGTTTGTGCTGTGTAGTTATCAACCAGACCACAGTCTTGTGGACGGTGAAAATGAAATGTAATCTCTTTTTATCTATATGATTTTTAGATTTCTTCTGCTTGTCTGTAGTACATAATAGCTATGCTTGTGGGTCCTTATCTCACGTTGGTATCTTTTTTCTAATCTGCATGTTCATGTTGCTTTACTTCCTGTGCGTTGTTTTTTTCACACTGACAGATACTGAGAAGTGGTGACAAATTTCTTGTATGTGTTAACACAGTCATTAAACTTAACTCTAACTCTAATAGCTCAAACACACACACAGACTCTGTAAAATGTTAAATGATATTTTACCTCAACTTGAACCATTAGACATCTCTGTCTGCGGAGTCTGACCACGTAGCCGTAGATGTCCACTCTGCCCTCCGCCTCCAGACCCTCCATCATGGCATCGATGCCAATGTAGGTGCCTGTCCGGCCGACTCCAGCGCTGCGCGAGATAAAAACATTGTGTTAAGAGATGTCGATATAGATGTCTGTCAGTGACAAGAAAGTGTGAAGACAGTTTAGAGACATTCAGCATTCATTAATGGGGAGCAAAAGAAATGCATTCATGATGATTTAATGCATTAAATTGTCATGATTCACTCTTTAGTTAAAAATTCATTAAATATATGATTTTCACTCTTATAATGCAGTTTTAGCCAAGAGCTGACTTTGTGCCAACACAAATGTTCATCTCGACATATTGAACAAACACAAGCAGATGTCGTAAGACTGAGAAAGAGAAGTGAAATGTACCTGCAGTGAACGACGATGGGGCCACTGAAGAAATTCTTGAAAGCATTGACACGCCGCCTCAGTTTCAGCAGGAGATGTGGCTCTTCTGGGACGCCGTGGTCTGGCCAACTCATGAACTGGATGTGGGTCACCTCCCTCTCTGCGTTCTTGTCCCTCTTCTGCACACACACGCAGACGGTTACACAAACATGCACAAACACATGAACATGTGTATTAATAGTTCATGATAAATGTTTATTGTGATAAAGATGGACAGATATACTGGCCACACACAAGTTGTTGCCAAAATTAGCAGTAACAACATACAGTTTAACTCATTTAGAACTCACATTACTGAGGCTGAGATGTCGGATGGTGTAATCCGGACAGTGTTCCTCTGAGTTCAGCTTCACAATAAACTCCTCAAAGATCTCCGTCTCCCGCTGTGGTGACGGCCAGTACTGCGCACACTTGACCTGCAACAGCAACACTTCAGATTGAACACCTAAACCCAAAAATTAGAGATGCAATTGATGTTGATAAAGACGGAGTTAAGTCAGTCAGTTATGGGGAATTTTTTTTATTTTTGCTGTCACATAGAGGGGATGGTTGAAAGAGCACTTCCACTACGACAGAGTGCTGTAGTAATGAGTCCAAAAACCCGCAAATCAGTTAGCACTTCTGGTTCCCTCGTTTCAACTCAATGGGTTTTTTGAATGGATATTCGATTAAATGCCTGAAATAAGGTCTGTTGTTACCACAGGCTTAAAATAACGTTTTGTTCTACGACATAAAATAATTCATTAAATGTCCCTTGATTTAATAATAAAACAGTTACATGTCATTTTTATCGACACAAACAGTTCCTCCTTACAAGACTCTATAATGTGCGTCATAACCAAAGATGACAAAAAAGTTACGACTCCTTTTCTTACCCTGTTTCCCTCTTCACAGCGTGTTACCATGACAATGATGGAGGACTGCTGCTCCCAGACCATCCTCCAGAAGTCACTCACAGTCTCATCCTTTGGCCCTACAACACACAAAGAATAGCCATTTTGTACAGATACACTTAGTATCAACCAGAAACACAATGTTAGTGCACCGACTGAGTGTGTGACCAAAATGAGAGCTTTACCTTGAGCTGCAATGTACTTTTTGGATTCCTTGTACCCCTGCAGGAGGTAAATAAACCATATTCAATAAGGTATGTTGTCAGGAAGAGATCATGAACTTTGTGTTTATTTTGCCCTAGAAAGTTCTGCTGTTTTGCACAAATGTAGCCCTTTATGAGAGAGATTGAAAGAAAATGTGCTACCATCTATTTTGATATGTAATTGATTAACCATTTCAGTCAATTTCAAAGAAAAATGTTTCACAGTTGCTTCTCAGACGTAAGGATTTGCCACAATTCTTTGTTATTTATGACAGTAAAGGAGGAGTCTTTGGGTTTTGGACTGTTTGGACAAAAGAAGCCACCAGAAGACGTCACTTTGGGGTCTGGGAAACTACGATTAGTGCTTTTCAAGCTTTCATGACATTTTCTAGACAATCAGCAGATAAATCTATAATGAAAACAATCGTTAGTTGTAGCCCTAGTCATATGATGTGGGGGGTTTTCATACATCAATGAAACTGGCATTGATGTAGTCACATCCTGCTTCTCCATTCCCGGTGGTCAGCTGGACTCGGTTATAATCATCTGTTTCAAGACAAAAAAACAATAAATGAATAAACAAATTAGTGCATCACAGAGGACACCTGAACTGTCCTAAAACACCTTTAATGAACGAATTTGAGTAAACTTTCTCGAAATTCAATGACCAAGTGGTTTATGGATATATAATCAGAAATTTAAGAGCCAAATGCTCCACATTGATATAAACATTCTGTGAATCCAATACTGTTGGTACTGCAATATTGATTTGCAACGTATTCTCACAATGGTTTAATACATCTACAGAGATTAATGACCCTCATGATTGATTGATGGTGACCCTCACCCTACAAGCCTGGTTTGAAGATTTTAGATAAACAGTAAATAATAATACATATCACACTTTTGGTAAGTATGTCTATGATCTGCAAAGCCTCATGTGTTGTTGGACACGCTCCAACTCACATGGCAGGATGTCGACGTAGCGGTTCTTGGGTACATTGCAGGGCTTTTTGGCGTCCTTCACGGAGTACCTCGAGAAAATTCTTGGTATGCTCTGAAAGCAGAGAAAAATCATGTCATTTAACAGTGCCATAGACCAATAAACAGCAATTCTACATCACCATTCACATTCTTTGTACTTTAGAACTGCCAATGCCCATAGGAAGCACATCCAGGCTGCTTGGTTCAGGCCTAGCCTCAGACTTTTGTTACATGCCATCTTCCTCAGTAGCACTCCAAACTAAAACTGTCAGATAAAGAATAAAGTACCCCTAAAAGAACACATTAACTTTACCTGAAACTCAGCCAGGAAAAGTCTTCCCTCATCAGCGAGCTTTCTCTTGTAGGCTTCCAGGAGGACCTCTGCTGCAATCGGCTCAACAGGCAGCAGGTTTTCCTCATCATCTTCAACAGACACAACATATTACTGTATACTCATATATTACTATGCATTAGCCCAAATTACAGTAGAGTAAATATCTCAAAATATTTGTGTAAATTATCGAACAAGTAACAAACAAATACATCTAATCTAATCATTACAAATACCACTTGCTATGACACATGAATGTCAATCATTGCCTACCTAAAGACTGCCATAATCCTGCATTTCAAATCTAAATCCAGAAAAAGAAAACAATGAATATGAAGTCCACTCACTTCCTGACGAAATAAGCATCATGTTTTCACTCAAATCACTGCAAGATAAGAAAATAGTGAAGATTGGCTTTACAGAATGTAAATTATGAGGAACACAAAATGGAAAAAGAGTTTTATAACATAACTGGTGCTTTTGTGTAAAATGTAATGTCTATATATTCACAATTGAAGCTTATCTAGCGAAGTTTCAGGAGTAGGACCACGCCTCAACAGCGTCAACTTCCGGTATTCTATAAATAACCACCTGACCCTCTCCTCTTCTTCGCTCTCGTATTCTGCGCCCCTCCCCCCACCCCATTTCTCTCTCCGTTCTTCTTTTCTCTCCTCTCCTTCGTAGAACCACGAGGGGGTCTGTCGCTGCCCGGGTGCGGCGGCGGATTCTCCACAAGCTTCCCCACAACACACTCGAAGAACAAGATCTCCAACGTTTTGTTTCCTTTTCGTTCATAATAAATCGTTTAAACGTATCATGTTGACGCCGTGGTCCTTGCTAG
>OMLP01037376.1:2503-13928 GCA_900302685.1 Spondyliosoma cantharus | reverse complement strand
TGCTCCGCCGTCCAACGTCCTCCAGCAATCCCCACCGGTTGCGTTTTGAGTCGCCACGGCGCAGTACGGTAGACAGCTGGCGTCGTGAGGCCGAGGAGATCCCGCGATAATCACATGATCACTTGCGACCGCAGTTATAGGTATGTGTCATAAAAACAACAGCAGGAAGTGTTCCCGACCGAAGGATGAGCAGAAGAGCTTGTATTTGTCTCTTTTTTGAGAGTTGTGTGCTGGTGTCAACACTGAGTCTTTTATTTTGAAAAGTAACCGGATGTCATATTGTTGTTTTGGTGTTTATTTTTTGTATTCCTGGATAGTTAAGAGATTAATAGAAGTGTTTTTTTAGATTTTTTTTTTTTTTTTATTGTGGACTGGTCTAAAGAGAACTGTTAAAGTCTTGGTTAAGTTAATATAACTTGAGTAATGTTCATGTTCTTGATATTGCAATGCAACAATCCAGAAATTTTTTTTGGAAGTTTTCCAAAAGGTTTTTCAGTTTGAACCGAACCGTGGGTTTGGTGAACCGTTACACCCCTACCTTTTAACCAAAGCAAGATCAAACCATTAGATATTTCCACCACTAACCACGTAGAACTCCACTTTCTGGATGCAAGAGTTGCTCTGGTAAAGGGGTCGTATCTGGCCTGTTGACCTTTTAGACTGTTTTCTCTTTCCATGCTTGTGACTGCAGGATGTTTTCACCTCAGCCAACCTCAAAGACGCTTTCAGCTTTTGTTGCAAGCTCTTCTCATTAATGACTCTCATGCAGAACAACAGCACACCTCTTGGTGTCACCCTGAAGTGGTACACATGTCTTACAACTACTTTGCACCTGTTCGAGCCATGGAAATACAACATTAGATTGTGAACTCCATATTTGTGAACTGCAGATTCACTGCGGGGGTACTGTTGGTGGAAGTAGCACTCTATTTTCTATAAAACCAAGTGTAAAATATCTCTTTGCAAGTTATGAACGTCCCCAGTGCACTCCATCAGACTGGATAGAGCGTTAACCTGGTCTCAGTGGAGCCGGGGCTGTGAGGCTAAACTAGGCCTCAGAGAGTTAGGCAAGAGCATATGTAGACATTTATGCATCCCTGTATAGTTTCATGTGAAGAGGCACTGAGGCAGACAGTGGCACAGAGGACAGCCCCGAGGCAGTCCCACAGGTCCTTCACACACTTTTGGCGTGCTGCATGCTGGGGAACCAGAGCAGATGGTGACTGCTTTTTTTGTTTTAACCCCTCAGTGATTAATTAACACTTCACAAATCACACAACAAACTGTAATAATTACAGTTTGAATGTCTATTTTATAGCTAAGCTCTTAAGGCACAGTTGCACAAATTAATCGATTTATTGGCAACTATGAAATTCATAGACACTATTTTGATGATTGGTTTGATCTGTTTGAGTCATTTTCTAAAAATAGATTTAAGTCAAGTTTCTCTGATTTCATCTTCTTAAATGTGAATGTCGTCTGTTTTTCTTTAATCCTCTATGACTGTAAACTGGATATCTTTGTGTTGTGGACAAAACAAGACCTTTAAGGAGGTGGGCAGCTGTGGCTCAGGGGTAGAGCCACCTTCTTGTTATTGGTCGCTGGTTCGACACCCCTGGTCTGCATGTCGACCTGATGTGCTGGTCAACATCTTGCCTGGCAGCCAACGCCATCACTGTATGAATCTATATAGGAATTGCTGTAAGTTGTTTTGGACAAAAGCATCTGCTAAATGCCGTAAATGTAATGTCATCTTGGGCTTTGGAAAACAATCATCAACATCTTTTGACACTTTAAAGACCAAACAACTAATCGATTAATTGAGAAAATAATAAACTATGAAAATAATAATTAGTTACAGCCCATGTGATTTTCCTTTAAACAGTGGCTGTAAAGGATATTTAGTTTTGTTATTGTTCCTTTATTTAATGATTCTCAGAGAAAAGATCAGGCTTTTTTACAGTGAATGTGGATCCCTTTTACTAGCGTTTGTTTGTCACTTTAATTCTTACAACAGCAACAGATGTAATTTACCTCAGCAAAATGGTGGATAGCTATATTTAGTTTCATCTCACTGTACTGACTTCTGGTCTTTCTCAAGGGACTGTTGCTGTGTGCCGGCAATATTCTTCTGCCAATAAGGATCCTTTTCTTCCTTTTGATAATTTCCTACTGTGTGGTGTGTCAGTGGGTTAGCCATTGGCTTTAATAAAGACTCTACAGCAGATGTGCTTCTGTTTATTTCCAGTGGACAAGATTAGAGAAGCTAAGACCATATGCTGCTTTTCAGACTTTGTCGTTTTATGGCAGTGATCATCGGCTGCCCAACTCATTAATTACATGTGGGGAAGACTGAAAAGCAGTTCTATTGTTGAGTGCTGGCAAAACACCGTAGACCATTTCTGTTTATATTTGGCAAGTAATTTCCCTCAGGCAGTTCCAGCTGTCCATATAAACTCAGCAAAATCTAATTTAGAATTAACTTTCTTTGATAAACCATTCATTTTATGTTGCAATGGTTTGCATCATGTGATGCTATCTTTTGTTACCTCTTGTTTGGTCAAAGAATATTTCTGCAACTTTCATTCATAGTAAAATATATCAGGACTACACAATTAATCGAAATACCATCCAAATTGTACTATTGCTAAGTGCAATATTCAAATCGCAGCATGTGACAAAATGTGTGATTAAACACCATGAGGAAGAAGTGCTGTAGTGCTGCAGAGATGCCTTGTTCTACAAATCTTGTTCTCCAGATGTGAGAAAACATGTTTGTTTGGTACAGACCCCAACTAATGCCAGGATATTAATAATTTTTCTGTGAAAATTAAAATTGTGATTCAAAAATAAGAAATCCCTGGGATCATAAATCATATTGCAATCACAATTCCTGTGAAATAATTGCAATAGAAAATAATGTTTTTTTTTCTTAGCATATCTAGCCCTAAAATATATATTACATTTTTAATTGACAGGTACTTAAGGAGACCCTACAGGACATTTGGAAGAGCGGAGTATTGGCAGCAGCAGCTTCATCTTCTTCAACAGGGGTTAAGAGCAAAGTGTGTATTCCACATCTGATAATATCTCACATTCAGTAAGTAAAGGTTTTGCTTTTGTTTCACTTACCTGTTTTGTAATTGTTTAGTAATTGGTATATTTGTAGTAAAAGGCCTGCAAATGAGGAATATGCCAGGCTGTGCTGGTCAGCTGTTCGAAGAGTCATTCTGTGGAGACTGGTTGTTTGAGGTCTGTATGTATTCATGCTCACAGTGGAGCATTGTGATTGATTCGGCTGCTTGTGTGAGCGCTTTTGAGTTTTTTTTTTATAATATGGTTTCGCATTTCTCCCTTGCCATTTTGGACAATGTCGCTTTTCAGTTTTCCTCAGCAACACGCCTAACATTTCCATCACTTGCTAAGTATGTCTGGTTTACTGACCTCCTAGCAACCTTTTACTAGAAGGACTAAACTCTCAAAATATGATGAAAGAAATGGATATCCCTCAGCTGCTAAATGTTAAGATTTGAGGCAGGAGCTTTATCTCTCTATAGGCTTAGGCTATAACCTCACAGCCATCCGTATTCAGGTTGCTTAATCCATTTCCTACAAGTGTTGTGTCTTTTTCATTTACTCACTGATTCCATTTAGACATCAGCAGCAGTTCACCACTGAAAATGTCGTTCTCACTGTACTGACAACTGTGCCAGAGTACTGCATAATGGATCACTTAATGTTCTGGGTTCATCTAGAGGTCGCTTCTCTAAAATAGTTTCTCTGTGAATTTAATAGCACATATCTTGTCAGACTTCAGAAAGTACATGATTTAAGTAATATAGAGCTGCAACAGTTATTATTTTCATGTTCTATTAAAGGGGGACTTCTGTGTTGTGCCGGAAGCTGGTCATTAGTTTTAGTTTAGCGGACTTATGTTAGCTACTGTTGCTCCCCGTTAGCAAAGATGAGGTGCTCAAAAACGTGCATGAAGTCACATCCTTTGGACTGTTGTGGAAAATCCTACCCAAGTCCTTGACAAAGAAATCAAGAGTCCAGCAGCATCAAATGACTTAATCAAGTTGTCAACATGCTTGTATAGGCAGTCGAGAGAGACTGAGAAGGTCTGAATTTGTCATGTCACATTATAATCTGCTCACATATGGCCCATAAAAAAGTGATTGATGCATGTAAATTGGCACAAATTGTTAAATAGAGCCCCTTTAACAATTGTTTCTTTTGGCCGACCAACAGTACAAAACCCAAATGTAACCAATTTTCTACCATGAAAGATTTCGGAAAATAGTGAATATTCCAGCCCAGTCACCAGGATTAAATGTTGGCAGCTAAAGTTTCTGCAACACACTGATGCGTTCGCATTTATACTTCTCATGTCACGTTTACATTACACGTTGATGACCCGACTTTCATTTTGGGAAGTGGAGGGGATGGTTATGGAGTTAAGCTAACCTGGGCATTAGCATAACTTGGCACAGTAAAATTGTAAATTAAACCTAAAATATGTTAAATTTAACATCCGTGGTTTGCAGAAACGTACTTTGACAACATTTATTCTGGAGATTTTTTGACCGAATCATTCACTAATTATTTTCTAATTATTTTCTATCTATCAGTCAACTAATTGATTAATGTTTACCATTTTCAGATGTTACTAATACAGGTGTGTAAAGAGGCAGAAAAATATCTAAACCTGAAGTTGGTCTAAATTATCACATAATGTTGACATTTAGCAGCTGTTTTCAGAAGAATGTATGTCCCTGGTCTAACTAGGGCTGGGTACCGAACTTCAGTTATTTTATGGCACCGACCGAAATGCTTTGGTAGCACCGAGTATCAAAATATGCCTTGCCTTCCGGTGCCAAGTTTCGGTCCCCAGAGGTTAATCACGTGATCAAGATCTGATAATGCTGCCGCTGACTGTAACGTTACACGTGATTGCGGCATGCAGGAAAAATACATACGTGGTTACCAGAGACGTTTTGTGGTTCCGCCCACAGACAGCTTCACGTGTATCTGTGTTGTGAACTGTAGTTGTGTGTCGTCAAACCGGTTAAAAAATGCCACCGAGGACAAAAGCGTGGCTCCATTTTAGCAAGATTGATGTCAATAGTGCGTGATGCAATATATGCAAAAACCATGAGCACCCGACCATGCACGGAATTAATTTAAGAGCAGAAAGTTGCTCCGTGTTTGACTGCAAGAAGAGCGGACCGCAGCCTTCCTCCTCTCAGCATTTAAGTCCGCCTGTGGACGTTACAGAGGCCGAGCCTGATTCAAAGTCTCCACCACCGTAGCGTTACCAGCGCATGTAGCGCTAACTTAAGATATTAGTGTGTAGCTTTATTTTATGGATATGTTGCTAGCTAAATCAAAAGCTAACTAGATATTGACAGTGACAGATAAAGCTTAGCTTGTAAATATGTGCTCATCAATTGAGTCTACTGGTTAAACAGCTCACCTAACATTCACTGTTATGTTTATCTTCTCCTCACAGTAGCCAGGAGAGCGAGCTTGTCTGTGTCCTGAGAAAGCAGACATGTTGATTTTTCTTAAGAAATACTGCCAAGTGAAAAGGTCCTCAGTATGTCACAATGAGCATTAGACATTGACTTGTTCTTTTGCACTGGAAATTATTCGTTGTTTATTTTTTCTGTAAGAAAACAGCTTGGAGTGGAAAAATACCAAAGCTGAAAAATAAAACTCAAGATTTGTACTGTAATGTGTAATGTAATTTTCTTTTTGTTAGAATTGATATTATAAAATTGGTATAAAAAAAATTATCATTCAGGAACCGTATCGAAGTGAAGGTATCGGTATCGGTACTGGTATCGAACATTTTTGATTGATACCCAGCCCTAGGTCTAACATGGCATCCTTTGTTCAACAATATGTCTTTTATCTGCCTTTTCTTGTTTTGTTGGTTTTAGAGAAGGATGGAAATCTCAATCCTATGACACTGTCTCAAAGTAGTTTTCATCTGTGTTTGGTATCTCTGGTATACTCATGCATCCAGTACCAGTATGCAGGTTTCCATCCCAGGACACTATATCAGCTGACTTCACTAGTTACTGTCTTGATTGTTCCTCCTCTCTCATTTTCAAGAGAACATTATTTTAGTTTAATAAATGACAACTAGCTTACATTCATGGTAAAACCTGAAATCATACCATGTCCAAATTCTGTGGACCATCCCCCAGTGAGTTGTTTTAACTAAACTGCATTTCAGGAGCTCAAATGAACATGAGCATGCCCCCTGGAAGAAAATTTCGAAAAATAACCCTTTAAATGGTGACTACTGGTGAGATTTTTGGTAAAAAAAAACATTTTCAGAATCAGAATCTAAGACATGAGACAAAATAGTGTAGAAGGTGACATTGCTGCTTGAAAATATGTTAACCTCTTGAGCATTAGAGAACTTTTTTTTACCAATAATTTTCTTTATTATTATTATTTTTTTTTTTTATGGAAACAGAATCTGTTTCAGAAGTCAATGGGCATGACATGGAACCTATTGAGAAAAAAAATCACAATTTCTGCATATTAATATTCATATAAAATAGAGGAAGCACTAAAGTACAAAGAGCTGTGTCTCATTCGTCCAGTTTACTAATACAGTCTGCTGCTGGTTTGGAGTTACTGGGCCACATGACATGGAAGTAATTTTAACGACGGTCCCTAAATCAGTTTCCAGCGATTCAGTGCGAGGTTCTGGGAGGTGAGCTAACCGTCCTCCTGCTGCTAAGACTGGGCGAACCTCAGTAAAGTCGCGGCTGGACCTGAGTGAATATCTGTTGAATATCCAACCTAAAACTAACTTCACCCCGGTTCGATGAGTCGCCTGTTGAATAGCCTTTGAAAAGGATGACGAGGATTTCAGTCACTCAACTTAAACGGTGACTTGTAGAAATTATACAAATAGCAGTAATGACAAATAATAATCGATTTCAAGATAACTTAGGGTGTAGTGCTTTCACTGTGTGCAACTTAAATTCGCTATTTTCCCATGATATTAAACCTACAAAAATCATGTTGTTCTTTTTGCGGCAGTGCACCGCCGCAGAATGCATATAGAGGAAACACTGAAGGTAGCTCAACAACAGGCGGCTCCTGTTTTTGTACCCTTTCACACTTGACTAGCTGCGAAGCGTGATGCATGCTGGGACTTCCAGTACCAAGTGTCATGTATACCTCCATCACATACACTCGGAACAAACACAACCACTTGTAGGCAAAGGACTAATGGAAATAAATTGCACTTCCTGAGGGATGAAGCATCGTCAATGCAAATGTATGCAAATGCATGCTAAAAACCTTGTAGCCCTGTTGTGCAAAATGATGATTGAAACCCAGGGTGAAATATAATTCGGCCTTGACACCAGCCTTCCCCTTCCCTGCACGAAACACATAATAGACACTCATACACTCACTCACAGTTACACACCTTTCCTCAGTTCTAGAGCTCACACAATGGTCAAAACATCATGCAGTTTAAATTTTCCTTGAGTTAAACACTGTTTGACTCCCATTTTATCTAATAGCAACCGAACTGCTCACTTATTTCATTCTAACACATTAACTCTAGTTAGTTTTGATGCTTATTTTCATACCTTTTTAAAATTGACTTTTTTTCAAGAATGGATACAATCAATCAAATGCCACTTCTTCTGAGAAGAGCTCTTCGGTACACAGTGAAAAATACTCTGCAGGGTTTGACAAATCATTTATAGTGGAGGTGCCCCACCTCATCTGAAATAAAGACTGCATTGATAATAAGATATGTCTGTCCAGTCATTGTTCCATGTTATACTATACTATATATATTTATTGTTATTTTTCTCTTCTATTTAATGGGTACTCTGCAATGCCATAGTTGATATTGCCTTTCAGTAGAATCATACAGTATCCCCCCCCCCCCAACATCTTGATGTTGAAAAGTTTAATTTTCTTCTAAATAGTTTAAAATAATTCAGTCAGAAACAGGCTCTTGTCAAAGGAGTAAACTGAAGCCAATAGGGCCGCAAGTCAAATGCAACCTTTTTCCCTATTAGATATCCACCTCGTCATGCTCAACAGCAGCCGTTCTGTGCAGACTCTACTTGCCACTGGCTAAGGTTGATTCCCTCATTTGTTTCAGTGTAAACTCAGCTGAGCCCTCATGGTATTTGTGGTGCTCAGTAAAAACCTGATTAGCAAGCTGCGTGGGTGTACTCACATTTACCAAGCGGTCGCTGTGGCATATGTGAGGTTAGGTTAACGACATAGAGTGAGACAAAAATTGGCAGTAATGGCTCTGTGGTAGAGAATGCTTATCTGGATGTAAGTTGGAAAAATCAAAAGTTTCACCTATGGAAAGCATAAACAAACATAATTTAGTGACATGTTGATGAAGGTTCTCGGTCATTTAGGTCATGGTAATTCTAAGTCCTGTATTGTTGGCAACTTGACTTGCAACACGTCCAGTTGCCTACGATACAGCACTTATAATTATTTAGTGACAGTTTAATCTCTGGCCATGGCTATACTGGTATAATTTTTCCACTATGGACGTGAAAAGTGATCTGATCATTTTTGGCTCTCCGTAGATTGCTGTTACTGTGGGCTATTGAGCAAATTCTGGACACAATTTTAGTTTCAAGCTGTCTGAGCTATTTCTGGCAGTCTAATACAAATGTGTTTAGGGCAAAAGGGTGATTTCCCTACATCAAAGGCCTTACACGCTCACACACACACACACACACACACACACACACACACATGCCCAGACGGGGGTTTGGGGACACTCTGAAGAGTTGGATTCCTTTGAAAAAAAATCAGCTGCAATCTTTGGTTCAGATGAAACCAGTACCCCCTAACAAACAAGGGCTTTATTTAGGCCTTTCTCTGGTGTTTGGGCTGTGTTTACGACCCCTGGCAAGATGCAGGCCATGTTCACATCCTGAGCAAAGCTGTAGCATTTCCAAAAAGAGATAACTTCTTGAAGCAGATGACTGAAATTCCATTGTCTGCCACTTCATTATGTTGCATGGTTCATTGATGTCTAATAGTGGTAGGCTGTATGACCTCAAATTTATATCCTTAAGAAGTGGCGAAACTTACAGGTTCCGAGTTTGAACTCTGTAATGACTGATCCTTGAGCTTAAGTTTTGAAGTGAGTTGTTGTGGGGGTTAGGGTTACGGCTAGGAGACAACAATGGAGAAATGTGGGTTCTTTGTTGGATTGTTGTTCATGTTGGTCAACATGAGCATGGAATGGTAATTAACAGCACCAGCTGTGACTCTAGTTCTATGAATATGTGAGTCAATTTGGTTTCTAGTTGAAGATTGCTTTGTATTTTTTATACAGACAAGAGAAAGGTTGAAGTCTGAGGGAGATTATAACATGTCATGTTGAAAGTATTGATTTTCTGTCACAGAGAACCTTTATTATTTGCGCTCTGTCTGCAGTGTGGGAGAATGATGGACAAACCAATCACAGAGTCTGAATCGAAACGAGAATGGTATGTGCCTGCGTTGGCATGGATGCAGCTGTGTATATTGCACTGTTTGTGGAAGGTGCCCTGCTTGCTAATAGGGGGACTCAATTCAAGCATTTTATGTCATTGTGTCAGAGCTGAGTAACACAGAAACAATGACAGGCTGATGAAATGCTATAATCAGGTTCTTTGTATTAGACAGGGGGGTGGCTATTGGCACGGAGACTAGGGTTGTCTCAGGAGAATATTCCTCATAAGAGAGGACATTCTGACCCACCGACCTATGGCAGTAAATTACTTTGATATGTGGAGTAAATCAATCAACTAGTGGCTCTGTCTATTTAGCTATCTTGTGTAATAATTAGGCCAAGGTAACTACTGTCTCTAGTTTTTATCACATTCTTGGTCAGTTTTGTTAGTGGCTGTTCAGACAGACAAGAAAACCCTGTTATAAAACAACGCAAAGGTCTGCTTTGTAGGGGTGGGAGTCTTTCTTTCAGGGTTACTGGTGAGACAATAAATTAGAATCCAAGAAGGTTGTTTTGAGTCGTAATTACTGCTGCAGTGTGTGCTGTAGAACAAGATGATTTGTCATATTGACTATTCGCCAAATTAAATGTCAACTTCATAAATTCTTGTTGCTCTTGAAACACAAAGCTTTAATAACAAAAAAAGTCAGTGTGTGGTGTATATTAGAATGTAAACTACCACCTTTTTTTCTGAAAGCCAATCCTACAAATAGTCACATATCATGTACTGAGTGAGCCTATGTTGTTGCCCAATTTCAAGTGTGTGACACCAAGATGGAAGTAGTTGTGCCTCAGGCTAAAAAAGCTGACCAGCACCCGAACCTACTAATGTAGATGAAGTTTGCTCTACTG
This sequence comes from Spondyliosoma cantharus, assembly GCA_900302685.1. Classification (NCBI taxonomy): domain Eukaryota; kingdom Metazoa; phylum Chordata; class Actinopteri; order Spariformes; family Sparidae; genus Spondyliosoma; species Spondyliosoma cantharus. The sequence goes on along the minus strand of OMLP01037376.1, from coordinate 3,556 downwards.
TGGAACCTTCTTGTAGGCTCATTTGAACCTTATAGGCAATAAACGTGTGTTTATTGCTGTATTGACCTGCGTACGTGTGTGTGCATTCATTACCTCCTCTGTGTCTGGAATGATGAGCAGAGGATTATAGTATAACAAGCTATCTTACAATTGTTCAGGAGAGGAAGTGAGGCAGCAGAGGATAACATGACATTTAATGACATGAACTACTAAAAAAACATGTTGGATGTTTGAGGATTTCTTTTTGAGCTTTCCGAAGCAATTCATTCCACACAGAGAGACCTTCAGTTACTCATATTGAGCCTTCAAATGAATGCTCTTCGTCATCCAGCAGGGCTGCTTAGCAACCAGGTAGCGCTTCAGCAAGCAGGCAAGCTGAGGAAGGAGGGACAAAGTCGAAGTCTTTAAATAGTCATATTGTGAAACCTCAGGAATTAATCCTCTATGCAATTAACATTGTTTTTTCTATTGTGAAACACCTTTATTGATTTGTGCTAATGGCAATATATCAACACTCATAACCATGCCAAAATCAGTTTTCACAGTATTTCTGTATGGCATGAGTGCATAGAAAGAATGTTTTCCATTCTACTGCTGATCACAGGAGGCTCCAGGAGGTAGACAGCCAGGAAGCTGTTTCATTTACTTTACCACTCACTTTTGTCAGCGAGAGAAAGTAAATGCCCCTAGCGCCGTGGGGCTCCCTGGAAACAGAGAAACATGTCTTTTTCACTTTAAGAAATTGCACATTATCACCCACCCCCCTTTTTCTTTTCTTATCTTGTGTGAGATTGATAAAGATAAAGAACACTGATGGGAGTTTGCCTACGAGACATGTATTTCAGTTATATGGTGTTGGAGTATTAATAGACATCATGCCCTTAGGCCTAGATTTTAGGGTCAGAAACCGAGATCAAATGTACACTTCTCCCCTTAATCTCTAAACTAGAGCCCGACCGATTTAAAAATCCGATATTCCGATATATTGGCCGATATATATATATATATATATATATATATATATATATATATATATAATATATATTATATATA
>OMLP01037366.1:6900-31879 GCA_900302685.1 Spondyliosoma cantharus | reverse complement strand
ATATAAAGTTTTTCAGAAGCCTATAACTTAGTTTCCCTGGTAACGCCTGAGGGTTTGACTAATACCTGGAACAATCATTACCCTCCCGTAAGGTTCTTATGCAATGGAAACATTGTTCACTCCTCCAGTAAATAGGACGGACCTTAGATACGACTTGGCAACGGGAGATATTCTAGTCCGCTCAGCGATGAGCCAGAAAGCTAACGCTATGCTAGCAAGATTCAAAGTCAATAACATTGCGTACGGTTGACAAACATTAAATATGATTTGACAGTATGTTAAACGACAAGACTAGCTAGCGAACCAGTCATGTCATTGTCCCCAAATCAATATCAAGATTTTCACGAACAAATTATCGGCCGTGTGTAACGTTACTGTGGCCGCAGCCTGAAGTAGAGAGTTGAACAGCGAACGGGATGTGAGGTTATTCGCTGATGTGATACAAAGTATCAGTAAGTTTAGAGGGGAAGTGTACTTTCTGCATCTTGTGTGTTAAAGTCGCCATCCTGTGGTGTTCCGAGGCACTGAAAGAGTGACGGACTGCACTCACTGTTGACAGGCTGATACGTCAGCTAGCGTATTAGTTTAGAGCGGTGAACAGACAATTTGTCTGGAAGTACTTAGTAAGTGTCCATATATCAGGGGTTAATGGACACCCTGCAGCCAATCAGAATCGAGTATTCCCCCAGACCATGGTATAAGTATGAATATAAGAATGGCAATAGATAGGGAGAACATTTAAAATGTGCCTTTGTAAGCTAAAGGTGGCATTTTCCTCTGTTCCCTTTCCCATGTTCCCATGTGAACAAGTAGAACCTAGTAGCTAAATAGAAATGCTCAAATCACTTCACATACATGTGGTTAATACATAATGATCCTGAGTGTAGACTAATACATTAAATATTTGCATATCAGTGTTTTTTTTCTCTCTAATGTGCAATACTTAAGACAACAATGTGCAATAACCCATATATTTTCAACTGTAGCATTATTTACACTACCTGTACATATTATATATTCTAGTAGAATATACATTTCTTGTATTTTGCTGTTTTTTGTTATTTTTGCTTACATATAGTTTATTATTATTATTATTATTATTATGCATATTTCTGGACTTTGAATGGGAGCAGCTGTAACGCAAGTTATTTCTCTTCAGGGATCAATAAAGTATTTCTGATTCTGATTATTCTGATATAACATATCACAATGCTAAATTGAAAAATACATACAGTAAAGGGGCACACACACTACCCATAAATCTGTCAGTGCATGATTTCCTCATTACAAATATAACTACTATGGTCGTGTGGGAGTATTGCTACCCAGGCAAACATGAGGTGGCCTTTATCATTTAATGAATACCCAATCAAGAAAATTAAGTAATCACACACAAAGCTAATACTAATACTTGAAGTCACGCAAAACCCTGTAATGCTCTTAAATGACTATGCATGCTCACATGAATGGATGTCATATATTAGGATTTTCCCTCTGTTAGTTGTCATGGAGGATTTTATTCTCACATCAGTGTACAACAGAAAAGTACTGACAAGAGATATTTTGAATTAGTCTGGTAATGGCATTTTCTGCTTAAATAATGTGACACATCATCCTCTCCTGTAAAATACATACTGTGTGTGTGTGTGTGTGTGTGTGTGTGTGTAAGATTTAAGCATTCTGTGAAAGGAGGCTCTCAAGGCATTAATAATGAATAAAACAAGGAATAAAATATTCAACAAGAAAGTGTGACAGAAATCTGCACAGAGTTACAAATATGTTTGATACCAGCGAATTAATAGAGAAAAAAAGACCACGTAACACTTGGAGATTCCTCTTGGGCCCGGGTATATTGTTTTGACTTGATTCTAGCTAAGAGAGCACTGCCTTTACACAGTGACTTCATTAACGAGTGAAGCCTTTCATAGATAAGAGGTGAATTTAAGAGACAATTCTACATCGCATGCTTGGCAGTAGCTTAAATGTTAAACCATTTAAAATGTTGTGCAATGTTGATGCACAAAATGAAAAAGCAAAACCAACGAAAGCAAGCTATTCATCTTTTTTCTCTGATTACTGATACTGAAACAATGTAGCTTGTTTATTTTTTTCCCAACTGAAATTATCAGTCTCATTAAGGATCCCTTGCAGCAACTAATGATATGCCACTGTATTTCCAGCGATCCCTGCTTGCCAGGACAGGTACAGCTCAGTGGCACTCATGGGACTGATGATAGGAGTGATGGCATTGCCACTGAGAAAGTATCCCCAGAGGCATTTTTCAGGAGAATGTGCGGTGGCCAGCAGAATGGCCTCCATTGCCCCAGGGATGTAAAAAATAAAAAACAGAAGAGAAGCGAAGAGAAGGAGGGAGAGGCAATTCAGTCTACCGACTGAAAGACAACAGTTAGTCACCAATAAGGGTGGTGATTTAGGAGTTGGAAACAAAGCAATGTTAAGACTAAATGTCTGCCTGAGTGCTGATTTTGTCTTTTAAGTCTTTTGTGGTCAACAGCATGATCAGCTTTAGTAGTTTGTTTTCCTTTTTGTTAAAAAACAAAAAAACAAACAAAGAGAAAATGGTGAATACAGGGTGCCTTTTGATTGTTGCAGTTGAAAAAGTTGGCATCAAAATAAAGTTGACAGACTGCTGACAAGACCTCTTTGTGTGCGTTTAATGAAGAACGTGTCGCTCACTGCGGCTGCCTCTAAGACATTATGTCTGTTTTCTTCGTGGAAAGTCAGCTGAAGGTATCTGAAGGAGAAAGTGACAGTGGACCCTGTATGGTAAATTACAGGTTGCTCAAAAAATGTAACATAATTTGTAATATTATTCATTTTTAAAGACTCATATAGTATACCTACACAAAATTGCCCATTAGTTATTGTGTTGTTCACCTTGTTAATGACTAGGAATTTATATTGTTCATACAAATAAACATTATACTGAAACTATGACAAGTTTGTATTGGTGTTTTCAAAAATATTGATACACATCAACTGTACCAACTGCACTTTCTTGCTGTCTCTTCTCTTCTTTTTTGTGGTGTAAACTGACAAAGTAAACAGCAGGTGTCCTATTTGGAAATACTTTGCATTTGAAGTAAAAAATAAAACGGTCATAATTCATGTCTTCTGCTCCCATCTAGAAAATAATAATATTAAAAAAAAAAAAATGATTATCATTTTTAATTTACACCTTTAAACATAATAGTTTTGTTTTCTTGTTAATCTGTCCAAATCTGTTTATCTGAAGAGAAACTCAATAGAGCGACGTGTTAAAAGCCATCAAAATTAATCATGTCATGACAAACCGGAGTAAAACAAAGACTGTAAACAGTTAAATGTAATAGAGACATTGTGACTTCATAAACTTTTTTTAAGACTGTAAGAGACTAAAATAATACAAACGTTAGTTTGCTTATTAAGTGAATTTTTCCACAAATCCAGCAGTGTCATTAAAAATGACGAACAGCATCACCACCACCCTGAACCTTAGCTCAGCCCGGCCTTGGCGCCTACTGAAAGCTGAAATAATGTGTTCAAGCCCCCAGTGGTGTAGTCTGGTTGAGCAGCTTGCGACTTCATAGTGTATTCACATCATATCAGCGAGCGGGAACCTTTTCACCCACACAACATAACAGTAGGTCACACTTGCATGTGAAATCTATGCAAATGCACAGCTCTCTCAGAATATGTAATTAATGGAGAGCAATTAAAATCTGACTGAAACGATACGTGCGAGGCACTGCATGTTAATTCCACACTGTAGGAAAATAAAAGCTCTGAGAGTTTTTGTTTTTTTTAACTATCCTGCTTGAGTTACAACTAGGGCAACCTTTCCAGGGGAATTATCTTTTGGTCTGCAGAAATTAAATCTCATTGTTACCCAGTTCTCAACCCAATCCAATATAATACGAATGCACACCAATGTGGTAGTGACGCGGAAGTCAAATAGGATGAGTAAACAACATTTGTAGGACATTTAAAACAGCTTGGATGTATATATAAATGTAATGTTTGTCTTTTTATGAAGGTGGGACATTAACATTTCTAGAGTGAAAGCGTGTTCCTCACATCTTTTAATGTTTGCATCAATAATGGAGCAGTTGATCAGTGGACTCCTGACGTACCGTCACTCTATCCACTGTCTTTTCTTCTCCATCCTGCTGTAATTTCATTCTGTGACAGGATGTCTCGAGTGTCCTGAGCTTTTTAGTTTTGCTTTTCCTGCGCTGGGGGAAAAAAAAAATCATTAATGAATGTGACATGAGCAGCAATAATGTTTCTTGGTTATGACTTCACTTATATTGGTTCATTTTAATGCAGAATTCTTACATATTATATCTTTAACTATGGTGGTGGGTTGAAATAGCTCACGGTTGACTTTTGATTTCACATGGTAACACAAACACTCCTGAATGTGCTGTGCTTGTCTAACCCAACCATCCGTTACACCATCTTTGCTCTACATACTACTTGACCCGAGTTCCTCCTTTGCTTCTGTAATAATTATTACTACGAGTTCAGGTTGCCCCCAAACAACAAACGTAGATACAGGTTGTGATAAGATCCACAGATTCTACTCATAGGGTTGTTTTTCGTATGTGGACTGGCTGCAACCATATATTACAATTATTAGGTCTCTCAGTACCATTTAATAATGTACTGTAGTTGTGTCAATAGGAGAAGAAAAGTGATCTTGATGAAAACCAACCAGTGGGGTGGCCCTGTGTATACACAACATTTTTTTTTTCAGTGGCAGAAGGAAACTTATTCTGAAAAGCTTTTGGTTAAAGGATGTTCACCTGTGGTTTTCAGACTCGTCACCTTGTGTCCTTGTGTGCAGAGGAGACGTGGACTGTAGATGTACGACAGAATGTGCAGACCCTTTGAGAGGTTATTGCCTTTGATGAGGAAAGATTAACAAGAAGGCAGCACCAACGGAAGTCTAATGTTTGTCCACTATAACAAGTTTTCTGACCTTCAAGAATAGAACTGTATGTGAGGGGGCAAAATGGAGTGCCTCTCCTTACATTTTTCTCCTTTCTCCATTCGACCTGCATAAAAATAATCCCACGGATCGAATATCAGGCGGTATTTTGGCCCTGAATTTTACCTGAGGACATCCTGTTTCCCATTAAATCTGTATTGATTCTGTACCCACAGCCTCATCAAACCACTTTGCAGCATATACAATGCATTTGAACATACACTCATACACAGACACAGACACACACACACACACGCACACACTTCCTGGTACCAACAAGAGACTTTTAGAGGCAGAATGTAAATTAGCAAATCCCTAAGGTAATTAAAAACCAAGCCCCTAACTTATTGCATGAAGCCTTCCTGACTAACAAACACCTGGGCTGTATCAATTAGGAAGGCTTTATTTGTATAATATTAATGGAGTGCAACTCTGTGTAGTTAATTTAAAGATCATATATTCCGGTTCCAGCTGTGCAATGCAACGTGGTGATTCTGTTAACTTTAATGGTGGTGTTCAGTTCACAAGAGGATTTTTCATTATTCATTTGACCTTTAATTTTTTTGTAGGTGTCTCACATGAAAGGCAAACTGAAAACAGAGCCTAATGTGCAATGTCATCAGAGGATATTATAAGTGAGAGTAACGAGAGGGGCCTTATATGAACCAGCCATGCTATTATTTGTTATAACTCTTATTTCTAATGCCATTGCAGATCACCGTCAGTGATATAGCCCGCGCCTGCTCCGCTTCCTTATTAATCTTACTTGTGATTCCATTCGCTGTATGCATTATCTATATTCCAGTGTTGCAGAGACGTCTCCTAAGTCCTGTTCTACATTCACCAGGGGGGGTTGATTGCACTACCTCATCAGCGCAGGCTGCTTGTATTCATGTGCACACTCTGGTGCAGAACCTCACCCACCAGCAAACAAGCCCTCGTGATCAGCGTACAGTAACTCCTGACACAAAATATTTATTGTGAAAACAAAAGAAAGTCAGTTGTGAAAGTATTGTAAGCATTAAAACAGACAACAGGATACAGAATTGCAGACAACAACACTGCTGATGACAGCAATGTTAATGTTCTTGCTGGGTTGTTCATTCCAACGCTGGAAAACAAGAAGGTTCTATGAAGTCTGGATGACCAGAGACGGTATGGAATACCTGGATAAGCATCACGCACATGCGCAGAACGAGACATAATACCAACAAAGTCATGTGACCTGGGTGAAGCAAGCAACCTGATAAAGGGGGCAGGCACCCAGTGATCGTCTCCTACAGAATCTTCTTGTCCAGATTCCGAGTGGCAATGAACACTGGCGGTCATCCAGAATTCTTAGAACCTTAGTTACATCTGTAACTCTCGTTCTATTTCATTCTTCCTGACTGCCAGAGACGGTATGAAATACCTGGATGACCTACACCAATAAAGTCATGAGGAATCCGCATTCACCGAGATTCAGTTGCAGACCGAAGGAACAGACAAGACAGCTGTCACCACAGAATGGGGAACGGCCACATTAACTCTGTAGAAGCGGGCAAAGGTACAGGAAGAAGCCCACGCAGCTGCAGCACAGATGTCATTCAGTGGAACTCCCTTCAAAGCAGCCCACGACATGGAGATGCTCCTGGTCGAATGACATTTCACTGTAGGGATCTGATGGCCCGTGAGCCTGTTTGCATGAGATATGGTAACAACCCAATGCGAGAGCCTCTGTTTAGACAAGGCATAGCCCTTCCTATGGCCGCCATGACAGGCAAACAGTGCATCAGACTTATGAAAACTAGCAGAAACCTCTATGCACTGTTTCAGAGCGCAAACAGGACAAAGAAAGGTGGCATTAGGAGGTAGTCCCTCCACCCCGACTCTGGAGCAAAAGCCGCCAAACTGATGGGTTGGTTAACATGAAAAGCAGAAAGCCTCTTAGGGAGGAAAGAGGGATTGGGCCACATAGTAACCCCCGGTCCATCAGAATTCCACCGCAAACAGTCACTGCCAACGGACAGGGCATGAAGCTCACCAACCCGCTTTGCAGATGTAACACCTATAAGAAAGGCAGTCTTTCAAGACAGCCACCTGAGGTCAGAGTGTTCCAGGGGCTCAAATGGAGGCGAACACAAGGCTTCCAGGACAGCAGGCAAATCCCATGAAGGCACCGAACAGCATGTATAGGGTGCAAATGGATAGCACCTTTAAGAAACCTGACCACCAGAGCATGTGACCCCACAGATTGACCATCCACAAAGGCATGTTGAGGAGAGATAGCAGCAACATATACTTTTATAGTAGAGGCAGAGAGCCCATTATCCAGCAACGTCTGCAGGTATTTGAGCAGTACAGGTACAGAGAAATACTCTGGGTCCACATTCTGACTGCCACACCAACCAGAGAAGAGTTTCCATCTGTTGGCGTACAGCAGCCTAGTCGAGGATGCACAAGCACTGATTATGGTCTGAACAACAGCCTGATCACAAAAATTTAGTAACGAGTCTGGCCCTTCAGGGGTAACTGGACGCACTCCGGGTGAGGATGCCAAATGCTCCCCCCCAACTGTGACAGGAGATCCTGCCTCAGTGGGAGAGGCAGAGGAAAGAGGAAACCATACCCTCCCTTGTCAGTAAGGAGCCACCAGCAACACTGTGTGATTGCACCTGTCTATCCTGTGAAGTGTCAGCATGAGTAGGATCGGCATACAGGAGGCAGTCCGGCCAGCAGTGTGCCAGGGCATCCTGCTCCAATGGGCTGGTCGGTTCCGATAGGGAAAACCACAACGGGCAGTGCGTTGACGTCTCTGAGGCAAATAGGTCAACATTCGCTCTGCCGAACCTCTCCCATACCATCTGAACCACCGTGGGCTTCAGCCTCCACTCCCCCGGAGGGGGTTTTTGGCAAGAAAGCAGGTCTACAGCTGCGTTCTGTACACCCGGCAAATGCATTGCCCTGAGACTTACAAGGTGAGGTTAGGCCCAACGAAGGAGCCTCTGAGCCTCCCGTAGGGAATGACTAGACCTGGTTCCCCCTTGGTGGTTCACATGATAAACTGTCAAAGTGTTGTCTGAACAAACAAGGACATGCCTCCCTTCCAAAAAGGGAAGGAAGTGCCTGAGTGCTAAGTGTACCACACACAGCTCCAACACGTTTATGTGCTGGAGCCTCTGCTGAGGACTCCAGATTCCCCTGATGGTCCTGTGGTTCCAAACAGCGCCCCAGCCCAAGAGGGAGGTGTCCATTACCATTACCTCACGACGGGAAGGAAGAGAGCCCAAGGGAACACCGCTGGAGAGATAGGCCCTGCTTCTCCAGGGTTTGAGAGACCGGAGGCACTTGCCTGAGACCATCACCATCCTGCCTTGGTGCCTCTTGGGGTCGAGGCCCAAACCATTGACCCACACCTGCAAGGGGCGCAATGAGAGGAGTCCTAGAGGGACGACCGTCGACGCAGCTGTTAATTTTCCCAGTAGCTGGAGCAACCTTGTACCTTTCTGAACACATGAGACAAGGCTGAGGATGTCGTCCACTGTGGGGAGGGGGAGGCCCTCATCATGACCAAGTCGAGGACAACCCCGATGAACACGACTCGCTGACTGGGAACTAAACAGCTCTTTGCAAAATTCACAGTAAGACCCAACTGGGTCACATGGGTCAAAAGAGACATTGTGTCGCTGATGGCCTGCTCGCGGGTCGCGGAGAATATGAGCCAGTTGTCCAAGTAAGAGAGAATACGAATGCCCTTGCTTTGCAGAGGCAAAAGTGCTGCTGCAACGCATCTGGTAAAGATCCGAGGGGCGAGTGAGAGCCCGAAGGGGAGCACGCGGAACTGGTATGCCTGTCCTTCGAAGGCAAAAATGAAGGAACTGCTTGTGGTGGGGTGCTACTGGCACATGAAAATAAGCATCCTTCAGATCGATGCTTGTAAACCAGTCTCCCTCCGAGACCACCTGAAGAACATCTGCTGTGCGAAGCATATGAAAATGAAGAACCTTCACGAACTGGTTTAACTGTATGAGATCGAGGATGGGGCGAAAGCCACTCTTCAGAAGAAGAAGAAGAAAATAAGTTTAATAGAACCTTCTCATTCAGTCTGAAATTTTTACACAATCAATGGGACCTTACTCCAGAAGCACTGAAATCTCCTGTTTTAGAGCCAGAGACCTTAGGGGGTCCTTGACAACAGTCATTCTGTCCCCATTGAACTTGGGGGGTCGATGCCTGAACTGAATACTGTATCCCTTGGAAAGATTTAACAACACCCAAGGGTCTGAAGTCAGGGCCTCCCACCGGCTTAGATGTTGTGGGGAGAAACGGCTGGCGCTTGGGTCTAGGTAGTCAGGTCCGACTCCCACGACCTTTGGGCGGCTTGGGGTGTCCGTTGGCAGGTGGTCCGTATCTGGGTGCCCTATCCTTAGGTGTCCGAAAGGCAGGCTGCTGAGGGGCCCTATGGAAACGGCCCTGCTGGAACAAGGGGTGGCCAGCTCTTGAGTCACCCTGAGCATTGGCTACGGAGCGGGGAGTGCTAGTGTGCCTTGGTCTAGGCAATGGTGCCTTGGTCTAGGCAATGGTGCCTGGCGTAAGTCAGCAAACTGATGCTTGACTTTGTTCACCTGCACACTGCGCTCTAAAGCCTGTTGGGCTGCAGGAAACATCTGGCCTGGAATGACCGGTAGCGTGCGGCATGTCTTTCTACATGCCTCTGACAAAGGGGACTGGGCAAGCCACACTTGGCACCGGGCCAAGATCAAGGTGGACATCAGTCTCCCAAGCTCTCTAGTCATGAAAGCAAATGCCCTGTGCCTGGGCATCTGTGTCAGTAGTCTGGAGAGACTGTGAAAGAGCCAGAACCAGGTGGGAAAGGGAGTTACCAATACGCCCCATCCGAGCCAGTATATCATAGCACTTAAGGAAGTCATCAGTGATCCTACACTGTGGGCGTGGACAACGGGCATCGGGTCCAAGGGCTTCATCTGGAGACACTATCAGAGAAGCGATTGAAGCATCAATGACAGGCATCTGATTTATCTGACCATATTGGGCGGCGTCTTTCATGGCAGCCAAAGCCCTGCAGTCACTCGGCAGGTGAAGGAAAGCCTTGGGGTCCGGCCAATACCTCTGAAGTTCATTGATGTATGGCTCAGAGGGTGGAATCCTGAAGGAAGACGGTTGAGGGGCATGTTTGAAAAAAGCATTAGAGGGAGCAGCCTCTACAGGGGCAGCATCCAACCCAAGCCGTGAGATGGCCAATTGGATGGCCTGTTTAACTGTGGAAAGACTGGCCTCAGCATCCCTCAAGGAGTCTGCACCGATCAATGAGAGTCCGTCACCGAGGGAAGGGGGGACCCCCCCTCCCGTTCTTCCTGTCCCCTTGCTTCATCATCACTGTCATCATAGCTCTGTGGTGGTCTTCCGAGTGGTGGCTCTGAAGCAGCAGTGCCAGCAGTAGCTGAGGGACCACCAGGCTGTGGATTGAGAAGGAGGGCCTTAATATGGGCAAACTCGGAGGCCAACTTTAAGAGCTAAAGGTTCAACACCCCTCTGTTTCTTCCTAGTGACGGAGGCATCATCCTGTGCATGTCCCCGGTGCTTGGGGCCGGGAACAGGGCTGTACGCAGGTGTCCCGGACGGGGTTAACCCAGCCTCAGCAAAGCCACTATCAAATTTAACCAACCTCATAGTCTTCTTTGCTAATGGCATGCAGGTGCAATTAATGCAAGCATTTTCAGTCAGCGCCTGTCTGAGGTGCTCAATGCCATGGCACGAAGGACATCTGTCATGGCCATCCTCTGGGCTGAGAGGAGCCATGCAGGAGACACAAACAGCCAACATTGTCACAGAGGCTGTCAATATGGCAGTTGAGCGGGAACACTCAAATACAATCCAACAAAAAAAATAGCAAGTGACGCTGTAAGGTGAGCGGTGTAGCAGCAGAGCAAGAAACACCCAGCTACAGCCAACCCAGCACCGTGTCACAGTAAAAGCACCATCGACATCGCAGCAGAGTGAGGAATCACTCGGCTATGGATTCCGTCAAACCAGCACCTGTAGTGTCGTAAAGCTGGAGATGTAGCAACAGAGCGAGAGACGCTCGGCTACAAATAAGCCAACGATGTAGAAACAGAGTGAAGAAACACTCAGCTCACAAGCTTTTTACACAGTACCATAGGTAGCGTTAGCTAACCCCCGACACAGCCGTCAGCGAGGTGAAAGCACCTCACGAGGGCAGTCGGTAGCAGGAAAGCTCTGCTAGCAAATGCAGTAGCTAATCAACCCAGGCTGAGCGGAGGCGCTAAGCGGGCATGAAGCAGGCCCGCCGTTGAAAAAACACATCTACTTACCTGTCGCAGTCCAAGCTGTGGTCGGATATGCACGGTGGGGATGAGCACCGGCTACGCCGCCTCTGGAGGACGAATTTGTAGCTCCAACCGGTAAGTTGTGGATTCGAGGCTACTGGCGTAGGCGGCTAGCTAATACAAACAACGACCTATGCGCTAAGGTGAGAAGATGAAAAGGAGACGATCACTGGGTGCTGCCCCCTTTATCAGGCTGCTTGCATCACCCAGGTCACATGACTTTGTTGGTATTATGTCTCAATCTGCACATGCGTGTGATGCTTATCCAGGTATTTCATACCGTCTCTGGCGGTCAGGAAGAATGAAATAGAACTACCCTTAAAGAGCAACTTAATTTCTATCTTAGCACAAACATGCTTACTTTAGTAATTAATAAACGCAAATCATCATTCATGTTGTCAACATGTTTTTTTTAAATATATTACAGAAGCATGGCATAAATTGTGTCAGCAAAACCTTCTGCTCTGGGCATCGCGTTTTTCTAGCTGTTTTTATAGGTTGGAATATGTTCAAGTGTCACACTGCATTTCACATTAATAACATATGACGGTTGGTTGTGCACACAGCCTCCGCTTCATGCTGCTCTGTCCAAAAAATATCTTTCTGTGGCGTTTCCAAATCGACCACACCTGTAGCAACAAGTCTCTGTGTGATCAGCCACTTACTATAAAGTACTGCTCGGTGCAGTAGTGCAAGGTGCCCATGAAACAACACTTGACAGTCAGCTAAGGTCTGACAATTATTTTTAAATATGTACCTGCCCTGGCATGGCAGCGCACAATTTTCTCCTGAGAGTACTCTAGTATTATTGGAAATTGCAGGAAATACAAATCACTCTCGACGCTTGACAACTTTGCAGTTTTGCGTTTAGGAGAGCATGGGAAGAGCATCCGGTTTCTCAAATTCAATCTAATTCATCAGAGGAGGAGCAGCCCCAGGTTCTATCCCCCAGGGCATCACATATGGTCACTATCTTAGTTCTTACTGTCTTTTTTTTTCTAGCATTGGGAAAGATGTAAATACAAATCACTGCTCCACATTTTAGAAAACCCTAACCCATATACTGAAGAAAAAAATAACTGTGTTCAGTAATCAGTAATAGTATATCACATATGTATATACCGATCTTGGATTAAAATTACATTTGTTCAGACTGTAAAAGAAATGCACTTGATATTGTTTAGGTATTCTGGGAAGAGTAAATTAATTTTTGTTTGCCTCAATGCACACCATGATGAAAACACTTCCTACTCCACCTGCTCATTAATCAGGAAGGCAGTGCAGATGGCGTTCTTTGACAGAGAAGAAAACATGGAGAGCTATCAACTTTTTGCTGCTAATTAATCCTTCGATTCTTTGAGTGGAATTGAAAACCACATAAATTAGCCTAAAAAGGAGAGGAGAAAAGAGTCACAGAACTTTAGGTGATGCACAGAGTGTTTCACATTTCAGTTTATACGTGCTTTGGTTGAATGGGTCAGAGTTCACTTTCCCAGATATGGTACTCCTTTGATTTACGTTCAGCAGTTATTTTCCAGGATATATTTACTGTTTACAGGTTTATGTTGAGCTGCTTCAGTATAACAAGCCCAAACACACCATTATATTAAAACTACAATCGTTATTCTAAAAAAAATAAAATCCCTATGACAGTCAAACAGCATCGTAAAGCAGAGACTCGCAACCTACGTTTTTTTAAACCCCTTGCACTACTAACAGGTTGCTCAACAGCTGATGCCTTGGGTGGATAAGAATATTCACAAACTAGCTGTGCAAAAAACTGAGCAATCAGAACTACCGTGACCAATGCAGTGATTCACTGGCTGGTAATTGCTGGCCATCCACACACCGCCAACACAGGCTGAAATATCACCTTCAGACTGGGCTCTTGGTGCTGCATGAACACAGGCATAGCCACTCAGTTGGTTTAACCCTGTAAACTCTGCAAACACTCAGCACATTACTCATTAAACACAAAATCTTGTTTTTACTCATGTGCAATCAAACAGGGTTTACTGTAATCACAGCCGAGTCACCAGGTTAAAATGGTGGCAGTTAAGGTTTCTGCAAACCACAGATTCATCCAAGGTCATATCACGTTTGCGATATATGGTTAGCTGACTTACACATCGGGACATGGAGGGGGCGGTCATTATAGCCAACAAGGCTGCCAAGCGGCCAACCGCGAGACCAGTGGACATTTTCAGCAGATTTAGTGGCAATGCCGACTATTTCTCATGGGAGTTGGATCATCTCCATTTGTCGTGACCAAAATGGGTATTTTGAGCCAAACCAATATGTTTTCCTAAACCTAACCAAGTGGATTTGTGTGCCTAAACCGAAGCAGATCATAAGCAAAGGGTTGTAGCAAGAGAGAAAAAGAAAATTTAAACTAAACAGACATACAGTTGCAACATAAAGAAATGTTCACATGAAACAGCTGAAAATGTATTCCGTCGATTGGGTTGTTAATCACTACAATCAAACTTGTGCAAGTGCTCAGCATACCACATTTCCAGCAGGAACAAACTCAACATCAGTAATACCTCACTATAATGGATTTTATTTCGTTTTGTGTTTCACTGGTAAAGCATTATCCATTCATCCCTAGCTTGTACCATTACCAGCCCTCGTTGATGATGTAGTCTGTACTTAAATTCATACATCCTTGAGCTTGTGAAGTTAACCACGGAGACGGGAAGTAAAATGCAATAAAGCAGTTCTAGCTCCTACTTCTTATCTTCGGAATGGCCCTTTGAAGTATAATGGTTAGCATACAAGAGATTTCCAGAAATAGCTCATTGTTAATCTTTGTATTTACACGGGACACAAACAGTGGTCTCCTGTGGGAAAGCCCTCTTCATCTTTAACCCCGACCATCTACCCCTGCCTCCTCCGCATACGGACTTTGTTGCATTTGGTCGCCAGCTGATGCTGACAATGGGTCATGGTTCAATAGGGGTCTTCATAAGCTGCTTTCACTGTGATACTATATGGTTGTCTTTCTGTTTAGGATGGGCTGGAGAGAAAGATTAACTCCCTTTGACATAAACTTTGGGCTTAGTAACTTTGTCAATGTTCAACATGCTTAAGTGTGGCGGTACTGGCAGCAAAATGTTTACAAACCAGCCCCAATGCAAATACAAATATATAAAAATTATATATTTCCAAGGAATGCCAACTTTTTGGATAACAATCAAAAAATGCCTCGTCAGGGGATAATTCAACTGAAATATGCTTTTGCAACCTTTCAAGCCCCCAATGAAATAAATGATGAATGTTTTTCACAGGGTTCAGTTAAGATAAAAGATAAACAAAACAAAAGAAAACATGCGAGTGTCAGGCCATCTGAAAGGCTATCAACACTTTTGCACAAATAAGCCCAACTCTGTTGCAGGAAGCCTAGTTGAAGGACGACTAATGCTGGTCACTCAACTGGGTTGCTGAAAAGGTTGGGTCTGCAGTGTGTCACGGACAGAATCAGAATCAGAATGGGAAGGGTTAGTCCAACCTGGGTACCATCCTCCTCTTCTCTTTCACAAAAGAGAGGTGGAGAACGAAGAATGGCAAGCCTCAGCCCTCACAAAAAAGGGCTTTGTCACACCCTGATTGGCTGGGAGAGGAATGCCCCAAGCTGCTCTCACTCCTCAATTAGGAGCCAGCCTCCACACCCTGCACACAGGTGATCTGAATACAGTACAATCAATCCAGAGGGATTTGGAATATCAGCCACAATAATAAAAAAAAAATAGCAAGTACTACACAATGGGACTGCTACATAACAACAGCTGTATTACACAGTAAAAAGAAGGGTGAAACCCAGAAAGCATAATATGGCCCTCTTTAATTCAAGAGAGAGGAAGGATAGGACAGAAACAAATGTTTTTTTTTTCTGGCAACCACAACTGCAGGCCCATGAAAAACTTGCATTCTTCTACTACTTCTATACTCTTCTTTCTTTATCAAATACTGATATCCATGCGTCTCTGTTCTTGTTGTAAATACTGAGGCCTGGTTCCTGAAAGGCTGTTGAGATGATTGAATAAGAATTTAAATCTTTCATTGAAAACATTTCTCATTCAGTAGCCACAAGGACTTCCATTGCCAGCATGTGAAATTAATGACTTTGGCAAATCTGAATCTGTTATTTGATCTGGCTTTCGATGATGCTGCTTCATGCCTGTGCTTTCAAATACACCACTACAGGCATGGCCTGCTTGAAAGGTCCGGGCACACAATCTGGTGCATGAGCCTGGATGTTAATTCCAAAGCACAGCTGAGCAAATACTGTTACATTTTAGGCCAAAAGAGAAGATAATTTAATTGGTATAGCAAATCATAAATAAAGTCAATGGCAAATTCCTGTGTCAATGTAAATTGAGATCTTTGATGTAGCAGGTACTGAGACTGCAAATGCTCAGTACCGTGCAGAGTATAAGTAATCTTCTGTTTCAAAAGAGCTAGAAAGGTCTGATCACTGGTGCCATCTGGTCTACAGTTTGCACGCTGGAATTGGTTTTCCTCTTCCTCAGTTTTCCCCCACACTCCAGAAAACGGCACTGGAATTTGAGTGAACAGACTTTGAACAATGATTCATGTTCACTATAGAATAAACAAATGTATTTCTGTTGAACAATGAACATAGCATATATCTGCAAATAACTATTATATTATCCACTGTATCAGAGTTAACTACGGAAGCCCTAAACGGCCATGCATTCATATATTTTATTTCATCCATTTTCCCGTGATAACGAGTTATATTCCTCTGTTTTCCCGTGATAATGGGATAATTTTCTCGAGATCTCATGATAACAAAACTTTGTTTTCCCATGATAACGAGTTAATTAATTTGAGATCTCGAGAAAACAAAACGATAGTGTAGTATATTAAATCATTGCAGGGAACATCATTCAGTGTAGCAATGTCACAGGAGCAGGAGCATATCGATCACCACGTCACATATCTTTTCAATCAAGGTCTGACACAGGCTGAAATAGCATTATGCCTTGCTATTACAGATAATATACACATTAATGTGCGTAATCTAAGAAGATGGTTAGCAAGGCTTCAGCTATATTGGCGGCGCAATCTAAGTCGTGGTAGCATCCCCGGCTGAATGATGGTCAGACTCTCTAACTGATGGTGTTTATTACAGGAACCTTGTACACTCGAATACACCTTCGGACCACCGTAAGAGCTTGTGCCCTTTATCAGCCAGGTGCTAAGTAAATCATTTATCATGCAGGCACACTTCAACACGCAGACACACACGGTTCACAGCGAGACGCTTTCAAAATAAAAGTCCCACATTTAGCGTCTAATATAATTAATGAAATAATAACCTGGCTTCAAAGAATATCAGTAAACTAAATGAAAACGAGAACAATTGTTCTTATGAACAATTATCACATTAAAGGTCATTTACAGTCGTCACACTAACTGACTGACTCATTCACACACACGCACACACACACTTACTCTTAATTAAATCGTTATCTCGGAAAAACCAAGTTTCGTTATCTCGAGATCTCGAGAAAATTATCCCGTTATCTCGGGAAAACGGAGGAAATTAACTCGTTATCACAGGAAAACGGATGAAATAAAATATATGAATGCATGGCCGTTTAGGGCTTCTGTAGGTTAACACAGTCATAACTTCACTTTTTTATCCGATGCGTTTCAGACAGCTTTTCTGAGACGGTCAAGTTGGGACTGAACTCATTGCTGCCACCTGAGGCCAATGGGTGTCATTCTCTCCAAGTCTAGTAACTGATTAGCTTTCCATCCAGTGTGAAATATCCAGTAGAAGATGTTAAGGATAACATTTTACTTCCAAATCTCACACCATGTTTTGACTGTGTAAAATGAGATATGAAGCATAGCGCAAAGCCACAAGGGGCTCTTGAAATTCGGCATGCGTCACCTCGACGTTCCTGATGCGGTCGCTGTCTCTCCTGTCACTCTTCCTCCCTCTTCAAAGACAAGTGCATCCAAAGAAGAACTGTTCCTGTTCCAGCGCTAATGCTAGCCTCAATGAGTCCACCGACGCTAACGTTAGTATCCCCGCCAAACGGCCGAGAGTTCATATCCACGAGAATCAAGTCCTCGCCGCACTGTCCAACTTCCAATCCTCCCTCAACGAGTCGGACACCTGGAGAGTCTGTCTACCTGTGCGCCCCAAAACACATCTCAGCTCGGGCCGCCCCACGTCTCACCTGCGATCACAGCATCCGGCGCCCCCCCATCGTGATCACGCTGCACAGAACCCTGGGAAATGCAGTCCCGACAGGTCAGACCGGAGTTCCTTTCGTTCCAGCCTGCTGTCTCTCCTCAGCTGAGGAATCAGATCCTGGCAGGTAATAACATTAATCTGGTAAAAATCCTACCGTGTTCTCCTGATTCTTTCGGCAGATGTCTGATCAACTGTAGAGATGTTTCAGTAAAAGAGAGTGACCCCAGACTGTCAAAAACCTAACCACAGCAGAGTTTATAGAGTGTCTATAGAGATGTAATCTGTAAAGTGTAAGCAGAGCACAGAGTAGAGTTGAGCACATATTTGGCAATCATATTCATATCAGATCTAGCTATGGAGGTACAGTGTCCTACGAGTATCACAAATCTCTCTCAGCAAAGCAGCTCTTCATCCGAAAAATAAATAAATTATTATTATTATTAATAATAATAATAATAATAACAATAATAATAACAATGATGAAACCAAGGTCTAGATCAGTCTGTTGTTGTTCAGACTTTAATTAGCATACATTTCACAGGGCATCAGGCCCTTTCTTGTGCGGCGTGTGGATCCTTTCACACATGGCAAGTCCTTGTCCAAATTGTGATCCAGCATGACCAGCGTTCCCAAGTGTGTCCTAAGGCAAGCATCGAGAAGAAGAAACTGGCTCACATTCGCAAAATCATGAAAGGCGCTCTAGATGTAGCTACTATGACAAAGCGAGTTCTGTTGTCTTTTTATTTGGACACCTTAACTTCGTCAAGAGAATTATTCCCCAGGCAGATCTTTCTTTTCCAGATTATTGGATCTTTCAAAAACCGTAAACAATCTTCACATGTAACCCTGGACGAAGACTGCAGATCAGATATACGCTGGTAACTAGCGATAACTGGAATGTCATCTTTTCCTCAATGGGGAGCCAGAAACGTCGGCATCTTAATTTCTTCTCTGTCGCAGCTGCTCCTGTTGGTTTTAGGAGGTTTTACAACATTCATGGTTTGCAGAGGTCTGGCTAAAAAATTGCTTTCCCGCCCCCTTTTTAACAGGTTCATCCACCTTGGACCATGGACATCCCTTATGCGCAATCTCACTCTCTGTGCTGCTTACCTTCCTGGCCTTGATAACAAAATGCTAACTCCTTGTCCCAATTCAAATTGCAGAAATTCAGAATTCTCTGTTCCAATGCTGTAAAGATGTACGAATCTGCTCGGTCTCATTTTACTTCCTTCTCTGCAGCTTTCTGTTCCTGTGATGCCTGTCATCATACAGGTGATCCGTGCGTTATAGTTCTTGTTTTCAATCTAGCAAATGCAACCTTCCGCCATTAAAGCATCAGTGGCAAGTATTGAGTTTCGTCTAAGATGTGCAGATCCTTCAATCGGTAACCTTCTCAGCCGTCTCTCTGTATGCCTCCTCTTCTAGGGGCCAAATAAGGAGCTGCCAGGAAGCCACGATTCAGACCCTCTATTCACAATGGTGACTCACTTAAGGCAAAGGTGTTCGGGGCTTACAGATGCTCTATTAGAAGCAGTTTTCCTCACAGCTTTATGGGTTCCTTAGGTACAGTGAATTCACTACCGATACAGACTTCTTTAATCCTCTGCACGACCTCACAATTTCAGATATTACCATTAAGCTAACATGTGCTCTAGTCACCATAAATACTCCAAAACAGACGAAGAAGGTAAAGGTTCACCCATAGTTTCTGAGTGGCGTACTCTGTATCAGACTAATCATAATCACACTCTTGCCTATCCTCCATGGCACTCCATTGTACGGTAAGGACCGCGGAGTATGAATTCTTTGCCAAGCTCCTGACACTATGAAATGGCATCTTCTATCGGCTTATTTATCTTCACTTGCACTAAAATGTTTCCCGATGTTGTAGTACTGTTATGTGCGGCGTCCTTCAGTGCTTTGAAAAGCACCTTTTTAAGTAAAATGCATTACAGCAATCGCTTAAACTAACACTGCTTTCTGCCCTCTGCCCTCTATGATCCGATATCTTGGTGGCGACCGCATGCAAAGCCAAACGAGCCCTCGTCTACGGTGGCCCTGAAGTGCAAAACACAACGGCAAATCAGAAAACACAACAGCAAATCAAAAAACACAACGGCAAATCAGAAAACACAACAGCAAATCAAAAAACACAACGGCAAATCAAAAAACACAACGGCAAATCAGAAAACACAACGGCAAATCAGAAAACACAACGGCAAATCAAAAAACACAACCGCAAATCAGAAAACACAACAGCAAATCAAAAAACACAACAGCAAAGCAAAAAACACAACGGCAAATCAAAAAACACAACGGCAAATCAGAAAACACAAAGGCAAATCAAAAAACACAACGGCAAATCAGAAAACACAACCGCAAATCAGAAAACACAACAACATTAACCAAACCGGAAAAGGTAGGTACCCTCGGGCGACATGGATTGTCGCTGATTGGACTGGTCCGTCCTTTGAACCGGAAGGACATGGTTTACATGTTTTCAAAATAAGAGCGCTGCCAGTGACGACTTACACGCTGCTATTAAAGAATATTTTGATGCAAGGCATGGATATGACGTGATAAAGTGACAGCTGGATAAATGATTTAATCAATGACGAGAGTGTTCCTGAATGAAATAAAATATTCGTCCAAATGTAGTGTCCTTCAATAAGTAGGGTGAAATACACAATACACAACAGCAATTGGTCAACACGGGTGAACAATTCCAATTAATGTGCCCCGTTGAGCTGGTGATTAAATACTTCAAAGACTTTCTATTTTTAAAACAGTCAAGAGTGACTGATGGACACACTAAGCTGATTTACAGATTGTATCTCATTTCCAATTGTAATGTGTTTGTCTTATTACATGCTACCAAGTTATTAAACAAATGGTAATGATGCATAATCAAAATAAAATATATAACCAGTTGGGCTAGGTAAACAAGATTTAATCTATAATCTGTTGACAACAACATAATTAAAACAGATGTACTCAGAAAAACACACAGCAAAATATGTGTGCGCTGACGCATTTCTACTTGATAATTCTGTGAGGTACACATTGAGTTGTCTTGCTGACCAATAACAGACCGATAACCAGCACTTTTGCCTGTTCACCCTTGACCAAAATTTGATTAGAGTGAAGTGGTGGAATGTGTCAGGTAAGACATGAGTGCTGCCCTGGCGGCTTTTCAGTTCAAACATGATGGCTCAGCTTGACTCAGTTTAGAGTGGCTCAGTTTTTAAATACAAGAGCAAATATTAGAATCCCTGCTACCAAAGCTCCGCTATTTCTGTCTTAAACACATTTGATTTTTATAAATTGTTCACAATATAAGTCCCCCTGTAATTTAGTTATTTAAATTATTTTATTTTATTTTTTTCCTTTTCTCTTTTGAAGCAGCAAATTCAGGAAATGTTGGTATTCACCAGCAGGACTTAACACAACTCCAAACATCTGAAAGTGAATACAATGAATAAGAAAATAAAGCAGGTGTCTGAAAGTATAAACAAGGATGCAGGAAAGAGACTAAACTTCAAACCACAGAGATTCAGTCAGAAACAGAGACTGAGCTGAGACTTTCTAAAGACGTCTTTCTCTCTGGTATATCGTGCCGACATGAGTTGATTATTGCAATACACTTGTTTGAGGGGGAACAAAGGGGTGTCGTCATAGGTTGTCTGCAGTGATGGGATGTCATCACAGCCCAATTGAAGGCCGGATGGGCACACTCCTTCCCAGGCACAGCACAGAAAAACTATGTGCGCTAAACCTGATAATGGAAATCCAAATTAGCGGCAGTGGGTGAGCCCCACCACTGTTTCTCATGTTATCAACAGTCATTTTAATAATTATTTAAACCTAACTGTCTGTATTTAAAGCTTTCATTATTAAGCAAAATCTTCAATATCAGCCATTAATTCACATAAAAGGTGAACAATTTTGGGCTGCTAGCCTTAAGTTTTTGTCCAACTCCTCTAAAATCTGACAACCCTCACCATTAATAAAAAAAATGATGATTACGAACCAAATGGCAAAAGTAAAAAAAAATAAACTGTCGTGTCTTCAAAGTCTGTCAAACATCTACCTCAACAAATGTGACCATGTTTACCTATATTGAGATTAATTCGCCACAACCAAAGGCTGGAAGAGAAATTTCAAGTAGTACAATAATGGAGTCATTCAGTCAAGAAAAATCTGTTTACATGTGCGTGTACAAATGGAAACATGCACACTTAGGATTGCTGCAGCTTTCTGTGAGCCACGGCCTCATATTTTTCAAACAAATTGACTTCATTACAGTCGTACAACTGTGGCGACTTTGGTGCTGTGAACATAAAGCAATATAATAAAAAGAATTGACCGTGGTCTCAGAGCTGACATTTAAAAAAACATTTGGTGTCTGATAGGTGCAATCAGTAATTTATGCCCACTCATGTTCTTTATTATAATCCAGCTTCTTAAAGCAACATGCGTGACAATTAAGCATGTGGTGCACATAATATTTGGATTTCTTCTGATTTGATTTTACAACAAAGTAATTGCTTAGTTGCAAAGTTGCTTAGATTGCACATCAACGCCGAGTGTATTGCATCCTTTTTGTTTTCTATACAAGATCATGAACTTTCTTCAACCGACTCTCGCTCACAGGTGCAATCGTACAGTCACCTCTTTACCTTTTGAAATAGAAACTGAAGGGAAAAAAATGAAGGAGTTATGTAGCTGTGCATGGCATCCCTCTGATCAATGTGATGCCTGTGTCCTGCTGAGAGCTGGTATTGGGCAGGTGGTGCAGAAACAGATACAGAGAAGCTGAAAAGAAAGAAAGAAAGCTAGAGAGAGACAAAAGAAATAACAAAGAGCCTGGGGATGCTGAAAAAGGTATGAATTTGAGAGGGATGAAGAATGAAGAGGATTAGGGGCAAAGAGAACAAATTACAGAGAGAATTGTCAATAATAGAGGCAAAATATGCTGTTTTACTCCATCTGCTGCTGTTGTGGTCTGTATTATTCTGCACCCTGGTTCCGTTGAACGATGATCAGCCACCTATTCTCTCCACCAATAGCCAAATGTATTTATCCAAGTTTCTGAAGATGTGAGCATTAGTTGTAAAAAAAACAGCCACATGTAGAGTCGACAATGGAGGAAGTAGGGATTCAAATGCAATGACGTGTGAGTAGAATATTTTTCTCGAGAATTTTTTGAGTTTATCTGAAGTCTAAAAATCTTTTTAAAATAAAGATTTAAAAAGGAATACTATGATGACTTTAAAACTTGATAAATGAGCCGTACATAATTGTAGTCCGTTCAGTATTGAGGTGGAAAAAAGGTTGCAAGAGGGCAGTTCACTGAATCTACAGCAAAGTGATATTTTTGTTGCTGTTACTAGACAACTAGTAACATCATATTTTACTGCTGAAGCTACAGCTTGGGCGGTCCCATAACTTGTTGGCATCATTAAACAACATGTCTGTCTCCATCTCACATGCGCACACACTACAAAATCAAGACCTTGTTATGCCATTTATTGGTGTAATATCTCGGAAAGCTCTCAATCAATAATTACATGGAGACCAAACGTGGAGGCTGGCAGTTTTATTGTGGCAATTACTCACATACACTTAGAGTGGAAGCACCTGTGCTCTGATTGGCTACACAGTGCTGTGGTAGTAACAATTACACCAACACTACAGTTGGGTATGAAAAAGATACATGTAACAAAAAGAAAGTGCCATTTCACACATACACTTACAAACATTTACTCACATGTTAGAGTTACTTAATGGGTTGAATGTGCTTACTACTAGATCTGCAGTGCTTTCAGCAGCTTCTACTGTCTCTCAGCAAATTATTCTGCCATATTTGCATGGCAACGTTGGCAATATGCGTCTGTCTGTAGAGGTGAAAATCTCTGGACTTATGTCAGACATGATTTACTTAACATGATTTCCACAATAGGTAACACATATAACTATCCACTTATTTGAAATTCAAGATTACATTTTATATCAGTGGATAGGCTCAGCATAGTCAAGCTTTCTTGGAGAAATATTTTTGTATGTCTAGTCGACCTACCAGAATAAGACATTTTTAAACTTCACTGGTTGCACACCAATACATCTGTTAAGGTGCAGAATCTATTCTCTAGTTTACATGTGCTGCAATGCTTGTCGGAAGGACATAGGTCAGAAAAATATCGATGCGCGACCCTCAAAATAGACAGGCAAAAGAGATGGAGACACTACACTTTCTCTCCAAGTCAAAATTGGACAGAACTTGTGTTCAATTACTCCCTCTAGAAGACACATTGAATTGAACCATTCAAATATCTGTTTTTGCACATTTTGTCCAAAATAGGGCAAACCAATACAACAAGAGACATTAATCCAATTGCCGTTTTGGTGCTAGACTTTCATTTGACTAAATAACATTTTATCTGAATGAAGTTTGTTGCATTTGGATTCACTTGTCCCTCCTGCATCTGTCTCATGAAATAGATGCAGGAAGTGTTTTTAATGTTTCAGGTCTTTGGGATAGCACCAGAATAAGATCTCTCCAGTGCAATCATGTTAATGTCCATCATACAAAGAGAGGTCAGGGTAGACTAGGATTGTGGTGTAAAAATGTTGTTTGACCTTGAGGTCATTTTTAAGAGTTCAGGGAAAGAGAACAGCCTGAGGTTAGACGGTAAGATGTTGAAGGCTAGGAAATGGCAATCAACACTGAAAAAGCATCAAAAACACTTAAATGAATCTACAGAGGCCCTTCTATCCCCTCTTTGACCTTGGGTGGATCCATCTATACACATCCATTTGCAAAACCCAAGAGGGATATGGTGGACACCTGCTGACCATGACAAACAGCTGGTTATCATTTGGAAGACCTACACCAGTCTGTCATTTCCATCAACACATTCAGTAGGAGTATCCTGTTTACCTACCCAACTCATGTTTGGTTGTTTGAGGACTTCTTCCATTCCATGTGTATATGTAGCCTTGCTCATCAGACTAAGTCAGTAGTCGTTTTTTACGCTGGGCAATAAGCGGCCAATTGACTGCCCTTTTGCCGGGCAGGCCACCAATATGCCGTCTCGGAGGGTACACTTATTTCCGCATCCATTGCTATGTAAACACGGGGCGTAAATGTGCCGGACTCTGGGTGAGAGGGGCAGAGGTGTCGATGACGTGCACTGTTGTGCGGGCCACCGCTGGGGAGTTTTAAAACCAGGAAACAGCTGATCACAGCAGTCACTGCTAGCTATCTCTTGCACTGCCTGTATCTCAACAGATGGAGTATGCTGCTCATTTTTCAATGGACGTCTAACCAGGTTGCAGAGTTCTCTGAAGGCCTTTACTGATTTCCCTGCTACATCAATTCCATCTGCTCTGCCAATGCGTCAA
>OMLP01037362.1:0-10340 GCA_900302685.1 Spondyliosoma cantharus | reverse complement strand
CCACGTCCACACTTTATATTTATTTTCATATTTTATTTTTTGGTTTTTCATAAGTAAGGGGCTGCTACAGGTCTCTCCAGTAGGTTTTAACAAGGGTTTAAAATATGATAGAAATTAAACATCCTCTGTACCACCTTTAATATATATATCGTAGTGCGATATAAAAATGTCTACCGTAGGATATAACCCTCTGTTGTTTATATCGTAATTTTAACGTGTAGGCTACTTGTTTAGCACTGCTGCTACACTAACATTAACGTACACTACGGTTGTGATTTAATACGCCATGTAAATCCGTGGATATCCAAATTTTGAGTTCAAAACAAGTTAATTGTATGAAGGCGAATGTATCTGCAGCAACGCTACTGCTTTGTGGTAGCATTTTTACGTCACCCGCAAAGACTCGTTTACGGCACTGGTCGCTCGGGAGTAAACAGAGGCAAAGCAGCATGGCGGAGACAGAGGAGAGCGCAATGGAAGACGAAAATAACGTTACAAGTAACGTTACATCAGACGGGGATGCAGAAGCAGAACCCCAAGGGATATATATCGTTATCGGGATATAAAATTAGCTATATCAAGATATAACATTTTGTCCATATCGCACAGCACTATCTGGCGGCTTCATTAACGCTACAAAATTCATAAAAGTTGCGTTCAGAAAATTTGTGTTTTATTTTCTGCAATAATCCAAAATCCAATTGAAATATCCTACAGGTTTCCTGAGCAAACCAGGGCAATGCTAACCCCAACACATATGCAGCTCTCTGTAACACATTTCAGTTTGCAGTAATGTGATAGTGTTGTACATATTAGGGTGTCTACTTTAAATACTGCAACTTCTCAAGATCCAAGCCCAAGTTGAAGTTTTTGGCAAAATGTCAAAGTATTCCTTTAGGGGACCAGATGGGCATGTCGGATCTAGTTGAGCAGATTAAACAGCATTTTAGCACACTGGAGATGTAACTGTGCAGACCAGCAGGATCAGAGGGGCGTTTGGAC
This sequence comes from Spondyliosoma cantharus, assembly GCA_900302685.1. Lineage (NCBI taxonomy): Eukaryota > Metazoa > Chordata > Actinopteri > Spariformes > Sparidae > Spondyliosoma > Spondyliosoma cantharus. The sequence goes on along the minus strand of OMLP01037362.1, from coordinate 9,338 downwards.
CAACCACATCAGCACTTAGGACTTGGACTAACTAGAGCTGTACTGTGTCATGGAGTACTCGGGGGGGAACTTGGTCTACGGCACTCAGAACATAAGTAGCAGAGGCAGCAACCCCCCCTTGCCCTCACAGTGGGCACACCACTGGATAGATAGATATACCAAGACTAATGATGATTTTCATATTTAGTGACAGACTGATGGAGCGTCTGCAGATTCAAGCTGAATGATAGGACATCGCTGCCATCCTGAAGAAAATATTCTGCGTGTCATTAAGAATTTCATTAAGCAAGGATTATTGTTGTCATAATAAATATGGGTGTTTCTTTTAACCCCGCACAAAACACTGGGAGAGCTCCGAGCGAAATAATACCTCCGTCTGCAGCCCTGCCATTAAAAAAACAACAAAGCATTCCCCCAATGCCACTTGTACTGATGGCGGTGTACACATTAGCATGCATAGTGATCACACCCATACATTAAGTGGTTTCTGCTGATGGTGCCAGATTTTTCTCATAATAGTATCAGTGCTGTCGGTTGGTGGTTTATTGTCGTGCTTAAAGTGTAGCCTGGAGTGTGAATTTGAGTTGGACTCCCCGTGTGACCAGGGCTCGAACACAGACAGAGCTTTGTTTTTCAGCCTTGGATAAAAGTGTGTAAAACAAGGGCGCGCACACACAAACAAGATACAGGTAGCAGTGTCCATGTCATGGCCTTGGTCTCAAGGTTTCATTATCATCCTGTGCCAGCCTGATTGTAGAAATCTTACGTAACGCCTAACTTTATAGGCTCCTTATTAGAGGTTAAAAACTTCACTGGAGCCATTAAGAGATAATTTCCAGAGTTTAGATTACATCTATTAAAAAAAGGGTTTAAGGAAGAGACTGAGTTCACCCGCTGCCTTTTCTCTTCTAAACCCTCCAGCTTCAGCTCCCATCCAGATCTAACAGTGCTTTCATGTTTGACCCACTTTTACAAGACAGAGACAATGGCAAAGAGAAAGAGAGGCAGAAGGAAAATGATGAAAAAGACACCAGTGGAAGAGAGTCAAGGCAGTGAGGCAGATTGAGAAGGAGATGGGGAGGGAGGCATGAAGAATGAGTGGAAGGGTGACAGCGACAAAGAGAATGACAAAGGTGTGGAGAGAGAGGGAGAGAAAGAGAGAGGGGAAAACAGAAGCAAAGCTGAAGGCGCCTGAGAAGGAGGGGAGTGGGCTGAGCAGGAGGGAGGAGGGAAGCTCTGCTTCTCCTAATAAAGCGAGTGTATGTGAAAGGAGGTGCTGAAAACGTTGGACTGAGCAGAGAGCTGTGTTACCAGAGAGAGAGGAAGAGAGAGGGCAAGAGAGAAAGAGTGTAAGAGAGAGAGAGAGAAAGAGAGGGGGAGACAGAGAGGGGCAAAGAATAGAAAGAGCATTGTGTTGCTGCTGAGAGAGAACCTATGTCTGCACAAAGAGGTAGGTGTACTGCTATGACTGGCACACAAACACAACTACACACACATGCATGCATGCTCACACAAGTGTAGGAAATCTGTGTCACGCCGTGTACCCAGCAGTAGGATGTTGTACCAGAAGTGTGTACAGTACATGTTAAGTGTCATGTGAGTGTGCGTTCTTTTCCAGCTGTGTGACTTACAGCGTATAGCAGCGCGGGGCAGGTGTGTGACTTTTCCATAGCATGTGCAGAGCGTTTGTGTACCGGCAGCATTAGCAGGTGCCTCTGCTCGTGTGTTTGTGTTTTTCAGGGGGTTTAAGGTCTGTGTGAGCGTGTGCCACTGAGGATAAACAGTGACACACTTATGATGATGTGATCTTTATGCCAGGTTATCAAAGTGCATGTGACCCAGGGTAATTGCATTATATTATCTGCTAATTTAATTGCATATGTTGGGGACTGGTTAGTTTTGTTACCAACATATCTGACGTATGATTCAATGCATCTATTGATGTGCAAATGATTCAGAGCAATTAGCTAATTACTGTTTCAGCAATTCTGTATGAACCCTATGTGTTGACCAAAGTATGCTTCAACAGCAGGGTTTTTGATTGAGACAAATATTATTTGCACCGACAGCAAATGGTTCGTTTTAGCTGACTCCTCATCAATAATTCAAGAACGTTTTACAATATGACACCTGGCTCCGAATGTAGATTAATATCAGTTCTGCAAAATTACAGATAAACTGTAACTCATTTTCCTCGGAGATTATTTATCTGCCGAGGTTATGTAAATATAGAGAGAGAGATGAAGAGATATGTCTCTGCTTCCACACCATTACTGTCAGGGTATTTTATGTATTTCCACTTTAAACTTTTTTTTTTCTTTATTCAAAACAATGTCTCTCCAAGCACAATTTTTCCAAATACTCTGGATAATACTTTTACTCTGATTAAAGAAATAAAGAGAAATTAAAATTCCATTCACCTCCACTAATTTAGGTTATCAGTGAATTCAATAATGTTTGCACAACAAAGTTCAAATTTGCTTATGTTAACTCGCTGATACCTTATGTAAACTCTGAAGACATAATGAGGTTCCCCATGAAGAATAAAGGGAACTCAGTTCACCCAAATGACAAAAATGTAAATTTGCCATCCAGATGGTTTTGGTATTATATGTCAAGGATTTAAGATAGACTGTACGTCTGCTTCCAGAACCATTACGAATGAAAGTGAATTCATGTGTGGCGCTCATTTTGAACATTTTAAAAAGAGAATAACAATGTGTGTCTCCAGAGACAATCTCCAGACTCCAGAGACATATATTTTACCTTAATTCTAGGAATTCTGTGAGTATTCAAATTAAATTCCATTCACCGCCACTTATTCGTGTGAAAGCAGACATCTCAAAGAAACCTAGAGGGATTAAATGACGTTTTCTTTATTTTCATAAATGATAAATTAAGGTATTACTGAATTCTTTTATGATTGGTTACGTATGGTGGTTCTCGAAAAAGGAGTCATACATAGATACTTTTATATTTCATGTAATATATGTTTGCCCTTTTACTCTGAATTTCTGTATTGGAATGTGGGCAGAAATCTTAAAACCTGGACAAATTAAACCAAAACTGTCTGTTTAGGTATCGCTAGAGGTAAGTTATTTAGGTGACTTGACAGTAATTTCACAATATCACCTTAGGGTTTGCTTTAAGCCATTTATGTATCAACAGTGCTGATGCCAACAATCCCAAAAATGCATACAAAAGTCCAGTTTGTTTATGTTAAGAGGCTGATAAGTTATCTACAGGGTCAACTGGCTCTCCAGTTAGATGAAAGTAAACACCAAGTCGCCACCTTGGAAATAATATTAGCTTTGTAGCTATTACAATCCAATGATTGATGTTTGACAAGATTATTTGAAATAAAACCACAATGGCTATAATTCACTCTGCTGAAGGTCAGGGTGGACAAGCCCAGCCCAGTTGGTGTCAGTCTGTCCTGTAGATGAGGTCAGACTGGACTCAAAATCAGCGAGGACAGACCACTTGACTTCCCTGTGGCGGACAAAGAATGCTTCCTCTCATGTCTCATCATATGACGCTACCAGAGGTTCCCTTTTTACAGGATGTGGCAGTTTCACAAAGCCAGGACAAAAGTATTTATAGAGCTGCTTAGTGAACACTGTTTCAACTCTTTCAACATCTAGAACAAAAAAAGTTTGTCTAATTCGTTGGAAAAGTTGAAGTGGATAGCACAGTAACAACTCAAGGACATTGTGTTGTGTGAGGCACAATTCGCTTTGAAACAATGGATGTTTCCCAGGCAATATGTTGATAGGTTGATGGGGGAATGGTCCATTCATTCTGAAGTGCATAAGTAACTGGAAGAATTCAACATATCAAATACAGTCTGCACTTTATCAATCATTGTTAAGTGCTTTCTGTTCAAATTATTGTTACATCAACTTCCATTTATTGAGAGAATAGTTGTCGTACCTCCAGGTCTATGCAACTCAAAAAACATAAAAAACAAACAAACAAAAAAGTTAGGGTTCATTACTAAAGTTTTTCTGTAGAGGTCTATTTCGCGTTTCATTCGGTCTCAGAACCCATGAGCTACCATTTGACAATTTAGCCTCTCGGGGCAAGAGCAAAAGTTTCAGGGTGTCCAGTGAGGCTAGCCGATATATAGAAAACGGATATCAGGGCTAAGACTTCTTCCATGTACCAGTCATTGCTTACAGTCCAATTAGCAACTTGAGACACGAAAATTCTTGGAACATTATTCAATCATTGTCAGACGATAGGCCATGGGTCCAAACATTGCATTTGCAAGACATTTCACCCCTTTTTCTTTCTCCATATGAACTATTTGCCTAGATGCAACCACATCTGAATAGTATTAACCAAATAGACTACAAGCTGAAACCATAATGCTTCCCATCCCAACGTCTTGTCATTGGCCAACAGATTTTAAGGATTCATATGTAGATATCTGTTCAGAGAGATTGCGCTTCATTGCACGTTTTGCTCCAGTACAGGTATTAGACAGCAGTAGTTTGTAATAATCTTGCAGTTTACAGTATTACATTTGAAACAGTAGCTCATAAAATAATCGAAATCTTTCTTCTACCTTCACCTTAATCTTTCATCATTTATTTCTTAAAGCTGCTACGTGGAACTTTTATTTTGGTCGATTCTGGCGGCCCCTGTGGACAAAAGCTATATGAGCACAGTCACCTCCTGTTGTAAAGATCTTGACCTGAATAGCCTTTGTAAACATGTTTTCAATACTGTTTTTTTTTAGGGTTTTTTAAACAAACAGCTGTTTGCAGTATACATGTGATGAGACAATTTATCTATTTGTGGCTTTGTATGATCAGTAACTGTAATATGACAATAGTGAAACTAAGTAAACGTTGTTGTAGTGCTGTACAATCGGACTGTAGAGCAGATTCTGCTCTCAGGCTGAAAGACTCCTCAATTCATTCTCAGCACTCTGACAAGACAAATTGTTTGAATTATAATTTCATGACTTATCCAACCTGGATAAGTCAGAATGTGACCTTGTTACAGGCATTAAATATATGGTAATACAGTATCTCATTGGACTATGTAGGTCATATAGAGACGTCAGTGTTACATTGAGACTGTTTCATAACCTGTTAACGTTTCCCTAAAGTGGTTTGTGCGTAAAGGTTGAAAATACAGATCTGGATATGAGTACTTGCTGATTCTTGTTTACTGTAATGTATTCACTAAGAATGTAATGCAGGTCTTCAGCTTGTAATTGAGTGCTATGGCTAATAATACTTAGTTAAAGGATTTGGACACTTGTTTTACCACTGTGTTAGGCAAGCTGTGGTGACTGCACCTAGGCAACACATGTTTTACCCCCATCATGTGCATTTATGCAAGTTCACACATAGGCTTATGACTTGTTTGAGCCCAACCACCAAGTGCGGCACAACAAATTTAAGACCTGCCTTACAGTTGTCTCGTCTTCCCGTCATCAGATACCACACAGGCGATCTCACACTGTGTCACCCTTTGACTCATTGCTTAGTGCAAAGTAACAATCTGCTCAGTATCTGCTGATTCAGAACACCCTCCTTCTTCCCATATATCTGTCTCGCTTCCTCTATTTTACTTTACTATCTTAGGACATTTAGGAGTTTCAGATCAACAGGGGTGGAGACCCGGTTATGTCGGTTATGTCATAAAAAAATCAAACAAGGATCTGCCGGTTTTCAACATTGTGCCAGTAGAAACTTTACAGTTGCGCGCTTCTTTGTGTGAGGACAACCCATTATGTGTACAGAACGAGTACTTGCTGATCTTTTAAACTTGTAAAAAACAGCTTGAACTTTAAACTTAAGCTTGTCTAGTCTTACTTCATATAGTTTAGAATCAGGACTTAAGTTTAAGATCACATTCAGGGTCAGGTTAAGGTAAACATTTCAATCAGTGAGGATTAGATTCAAATTTAGGGATAGGTGGTGAATATAGTCAACCGTCATCTTGACACAAGAAAAATGTGTGTGTTAGGAGTTAAAATTGATCTGTGCTGTGATTGTTATTATGTGTGTCACAGTTGTTGAACATTGTTTCGTAGGTGAATGACCTGATCGCTGCTCATCTAAACAACACTCATGTCTGCTGCATGCAAAATAAGTTTATGTTAAAACCTGAGTCTACTTGGACAGTGTGTTTTTTTTTTGCTGCCCAATTCCTGACAATCAGAAGTAGGTCCAAGCACCTACTGATGTTTTTGTGTCCACTTAGTTGGCTAAAGATCTCTTTAAATTCTTAAAATATTTGCATCAAACTCATAAAAAAGCACTCAGAAGGATACACTGAGTGATAGCAGATGTTATGCTTTCCACTCCCATTTCTCCATGCTCTCCTTTTCCCACTATTTCATCATGTCCTAGTGTGAACCATCATGTCCCCACCTCCGCAGTACAGCGTGTTTAGAGAAGGGGTCGGAAATGAAAATGCTGTGGCATGATTGTGTGGCGTTGGTGTCAATCTGTTTGTGCATCTCCAAACACTACAGGGGAGGCCAGGGAAAGTGGCCCCTTGCATGCCCCTATGGTAGATAAAACATGATGAAATGCCCTATAGGGTGCCCTTCCAGTGGACGAAACGTTATGAAGTACCCTAGGGTGTCATTCCAGCAGACAAAACATAATAAAGTTCCCTCTAGGGTGTCCTTCCAGTGGACAAAACGTGGTTAAGTACCATTTAGGGTGCCCCACCGCATAGAGCTGGTGCCTTTTTCTAAAAAAGTTTTCACCCCTGCCCCTCAAACATTCTGAGTCCGACCCCAGCTTGCAAATCTGTGTGCCTGAGACTGAAACTGAGTGAAGACAGTTTTTGAAAGTGACGACATTTTGGACCATCCTCACTTCTTTAGAAAGCTGTTTGAATGTCAAAACTTCAGGGTTTGGATTAAATAAGGTTTGGGATGGGGTTAGGCATTGTGCTGTGATCAATAGGGAATGAATGTAAATAGAATTCCTCACGAGTGCAAATGAACAAGCCTGTGTGTTTGCATGGCCTGAAAGCCGGTGTTTCAGTCTGTGTTGATGTGCCAAGAGAGTTCCCTCCATGATCTCATGCACGTAATTTGCTGCTCAGGTAAGCCCTGTTTTCTGTCTCAACATGCGTTTGTGGCTACGTGTCTGTATCTGTTTATTCGGCTGCCAACAGCATCATCAACAGTACCTGATGTAACAGTCTTTCCATTCTTTAATCTGACTGATTAAAGTATGGAAATACTTTTGATTGTTAACTAAAGGTTCCATCTCTTCCTAAACACTTCTCCCTTTCCTTCCTGTGACTGTAAGTGTGAGAAGTCCAGGTCAGTGTGGGACAACCTTTGCAGCTTTATTGTAACAACTTTCCCACTGAGACTTTGCTGTACAATGAAGCAGGAGTTGCGTAATTGGAGCCAGCTGTCATTAATGGAGTCATTAATGCCAAGGCTGGTTGTTTACTCCACCAGCAGACACATCACAGATGTTCTCTCATATTTCATATGTGCTAGACTAACAGCTTTGTAATGACTCAACGCATGTGAAGATGTTGTAAAACAAGTAAACATCTGTGGCAATCACATGTGGTTTTACTCATTGTGGCTAAATGCCTTCGAGAAAAGGTTTGATGAATCCCATAATCAGACTGAAGCCAGACGATGGCCTTGTGTCATGCAACTCAGAAACTAATGCAGTGCAATGGATTAGTGGTTGAACCCCCGCTCAGATCGGCGCTGTGTGAGCTTTTGATGGCTAAGAACAATGGGGCTAAACTGCCATATAGAAACTTTCTGGGTTGTTACATACCAATGTATTTCACATGTTTTTCTCTAAAGACTCTAAAGACTGAGATGCACCAACAGTTCAACTTTTAACAATGCTAGAATTTTAGCGGATTTAATAATACTACTTTTATAATCACAAAGATAAAAGTACATAAATGTTCGTGCAACTCAGAGAGAAACTTTAATGATCTGGCCTAATCATTTTTAGGTGCAAAATGTTTCCATTCCTTGACAAAAATATTTCAAGTCAAGGTCAACTTACTGACTTTTTCTGACCTTTTAACCACATCTCACAGTCTTCATTTAAACAATACTGCATTGTATTACTCCTCTAGACAAATAATACACCCTTTTTTGAGTGGATGTGAGAGCTTTCTCTGTTTTATATCATCATTATCTTTTTTTAATTAAAGTTCAATGTTTCTTTTGGATGGCCGCCATCTCATATGACCCACCTGTTAGTATCCGTTCAACAGACACAATGGAAAGCTCGTTCCCTTCATCATTCTTGTCTACACTTTTTCCATCAGGCTCTGTGCTATTGTGTTTTTATCAAAAAGAAAATAGAGTCAGGATGGTGAAATCTGCATGGAAAGATTATACAATCTGCAACTGAGGGTTTTTTTTTTGTAGGTCGATTCCTGTGTTGAAATCAACATTCAACAATCTGTGTTTTTCATCTGTTTGTTCCATCTTGGCATAAAATTTAAATCCTTACGCCGCATTGTCTTGTAAATCTTGCTTTTTATCATTTTATTTCACTAATTGTGCAATAAAATGTGCTGCACAAACTGCTCAATGCCTCGCGCATGCCACAGATGTTTTGCACCCTTTACCACCTTTGTCTAAAAAAACATCCAGGGCACACTCTGAAGTGGGAACAAAAGCTAGACATGCCTTAACAAGACATTTAGACCTTAAAACAAGTATGTTTTGATGCATGTTTGTATGATTGTGAGGTGTCTCTGTCTGACATTAAGCCCTGGTAGTTGTCTCTTTATTGTCTTAACACTGCTCCACCCAGGCTTCTTCAGCCATGCTAGGATTTGGTTCCATTATCTGGCAAAGTTTAACATTACGTTGTTAACCCAAGGGTGACATCAGAAGTTTTGTATTTTTCTACATCTGTGACTGTAATCCACATGTCAAATGTTAGCCTAAGGCAACCAGAGACCAGTCGCATGTCTCACTTTGCTTTTTTCCCCAATTTGTACGTTTTAAGTCTGTTGGTGCTTTAAATATCACATTGCTTTCATTTAAATGCATCAGCACAGACATATACAGTCTAGCTGTAATTTCTGCTTTCCAACTTCATCTGAGGGATACAATTGCATACTTTTGCAGATAACATGGTGAGTAGATAAACAGTGCCAGACTGTCTCTGGTTTAGACAGCTGGTGGGTCATGTTTGAAAAATAGCCATGAACTTTGATTGTTTGCTCAGAAGTGGCATGGTCAAACAATTACAGGATGCTTTATAGTGGCTGCATGTGTGTGTGTGTGTGTGTGCGTGCGTGCGTGCGTGCGTGCGTGCGTGCGTGCGTGTGTGTCCTTAATGCTGAGAGGTTTTGAGTCA
>OMLP01037348.1:28528-44589 GCA_900302685.1 Spondyliosoma cantharus | reverse complement strand
AGATATGCCTTTTTTTATTCCACTCATTCTTCTTTTCCAAAACCTGCTGCCTACAGTACCCACAAGGCAACTTTTCTCACATACGCAGTCCTTCCCCTCAGCTAGAAGAAACTTTCATTTGTGTTGATTCTGCCGGCCCCTGTGGACAAATGCGGTATGGGCAACACCCGCGCTGGAGATTTTTTTGATTTGTGTTGGAAACGAGTGAAAGGAATAAGCAATTTATTTGTAATCCTGCTGCTGACACAAGCCTGGTTATCTTAGCTGTAATTTGGTTCGGCTGGTCCTGCTGGGGGCGGTCAGAAGACACTGTGTGCGGTGATCATCAGGTCAGCTTTCTGGTCCACTTCCTGTGCTCTCTCCTATTAAGGTGATGAGTATGTCATAGGCTTCCGGGGCTGTCCGGGATGCCAGACCTATTTAACCTCTGAACCTGCTCCAGTATCAGCCATAACCATAACATATTTCTACAGGAAAATCTCCTCCTGCTTCCTTTTAACTGGCTAACATGCTCCTCAGAGCCAAACCTTGCTCCTGCCTACAAATAAATCATCAGTCCTCTTGCTAATGGTCTGGTTTGCTTATGCAGGTCATTTAGAGGTATCAGTATTAAATCATTTCTTAACCAGTTTTAAACTTATTGTAGTATGTTTAATGTATGCTTTAATGATTCATGGATTTTTGCGTGTTTCTAACTTTTTAACTATTTGTCAACTGTATCCACCATATCTATTTATCTACTGTACTGTAGGACTTTACTATATCTATTTGTCTATCCATTTATTGTATCAATTGTATCATTAAAACATAAAATATATCATATCATCTATTTGGCTATGTGCTTTAACTATAGCTGGTCAAAGTACAGTACCTACGCAAGAGCCTATACATAAATACTCCATTACGAGTAAAAGTCCTGCAATCAAAGTCTTGCAAAAAAAGTAAAAAAAAAAAATTAACACCAACTGTAACTGAAGTATCAAATGTAAACATGTAATTGTTGGCAAAATATATTTCTGCAAACCATGGATATGTTGAAACTTCTTAAGGTTCAGTTTTCAGTTTTATGTTTTGACATTATGTTTGTTTATTTTCTAGTACTTGGTTAGGGTCAGGAAAAGATAATGTTTTGTCTTAAAAATCCTGTTTTTGACGCCATAAACACAGGAGAAGTAGTCCTAAGATTTTGTAAAAACAAAAACAATTTTGGTTGCCAATAACACAGCTAGAAATTGTACCAAGATTTCCTAAATATCCAGCGGCTTCACACTTACAAATATTGAAACACAGTGTTGAACTGTGGTCACTGGCTTGGCAGCCTCCCCTCCACCTTGGGATGTGAACGTCAGGTCATATGAATGTAATATGAACCTCATATAAAACATATTGTAGAAATGTCTACGTGGTACGTATAACACATACACGTTTAGTGTAACTGCCAACGTTTTGTTCTGGCAACTCGACTGAAAATGCCCCCAGTGACTCTTTTATCAGTGCATTAGCAGCGTTTTACGGCTGCAGCAGGTCGAGGTGGATCAAAGTTCGACTGGTTTATGAACACACGCAGGTAATTTAGTCCAGTGTGTTTTTTTTTTTTTTTTACCTACACAGGGATTGGGCTCCCTCCAAGGGTCACTGACACGACTACACACTGCTTTCACAGACACAGACATCACAAACAATATTGGAAAACACTGCTTTAATCTAAACATTCAACATTGGAAAAAAATGTTTAATCCTCGCAGGGACTGGCCTCTATTGATGTCAAATAAACACAAAGGATTAAAATGGAATATATATACTAAACTACTGAATACTAAGATTTTTATTTATTTTTTAAATTGGTGGAATAGCTTGACAAGAAAAGAGAGTGACACAGGAGAATGATAAGACAGACATCCCGGAAATAACAAAAAGCAATTATGGGGAAGCATGTGACGTGATGTGATATGATATGAGTTAGGGAGTACAGAATAGATCACAGTGAAGAGGGAACAGCACGGACATCTATCATGCCTGCACGCTACGTCCGTGTGTGTGTGTGTGTGTGTGTGTGGGTTTGGATTGATATGGAAAAGAATAAAAAAAAAATAACTAGTGGTCAATGTAAAGTGCTAATACATATACGATGTAGAAGGAATGTTAGAATTTGAAGTATAAAAATTTGATATAGTTTGAAGGTAATAACAATTAAACTTTTCTTATCAATGTTATGTATAATACAGTATAATGTAATGAAATAAAAACAAATATAATAATTAACTTTGCATTTTTAAAGCGATGAGGAGCGAGGCCGGACCACCACCCCCCACTCAGTGCTTACGTCGGATAAGAGTACTTAAAGGTGCACTACGTAGTTTTGGGAAAGAAATGAGCCTGAACAAACTAAATAAACAAACTGTCTCCATTTTCGTGACTGAATAAACCGAATAAACCAAATAAACAAACTGACCTTAAAGGACAACAGAGTTTCATACAGTTTTACTTTGTTTATATGTGGCGGACCCTGCCACCTTTCTAGCTTCAAACAGTGTTCTGGGGATCTTATTCTCCTCTGAGAACAGCTTGTTTATTAATTTCAGTTATTTGTGATTTTTGTACAATAACCTCATTGAGTTTGAATTTATTTAACTACTACTGTTGTCTTTTTTACATTGTACTTAAATACAATACTTCAGTAAATGTACTGAAACTACATTATTTTCAATTCAACACTATCCGTCTGCTTATCTATATCTATATGTGCTACTTGCAGCCATCCGTATCTCAGTTTAACTGTCACATCCTATTTACCAGGACGGAGAGTTATCTCTGCGAGCGGTGAGCATGCAGTCAGCAGGACGGTACACCTGCCACGCCTCCAACTCGGAGGGAAACGTGACTCGCATGACCAAAGTGAAGATCAAAGGTCAGTTGTTGCCCGGGCGGCCTGTCTGTCTGCCTGTTTTCCTGTCTCTCTGCCTGTCTGTTTGTCTGTCTGCCTGCCAGTTCCTTCAGCCTCTGTGATGCCTGTGTGCCTGACTGGCTGTGAGCCACCGTAATTTACATTTTCTGTTTCTCGCTCTTGCATCATATGACAGAGTGGCAACAGAAAGTCAAGCCGAATTCAGCTCCGTTCCTGTGAAGATAACACTGATATCATGATATGAGACAGGATATCATCTGGGATTGTGTGTGTGTGTGTGTGTGGGGGGGGGGTTGCTTTATCGTGATACAAACACATGTGTTTTGCTCATTTTAAAGGCAACTCTTCAGAGAATTGTCTGTTTTCTGAACTTTGTTTGGCTGCTGTAGCTGAGCCGAATGAGAATGTTGCTGTCTGTTCATCAAATTCTATTATTAACATCTTTTTTTTTTTTTTTCTAAAAGTGTCCCTGGTTGCATTCGTTATTGAATGTTTTCAGCTATTCCAAGGCCTAACACACCATTGACAGATTCAAAGACAGCTTCTTGCGGTCCACTTTAAGGACAAATGCATGTAGAATATGCAAATATCCTACTGTGTATTACAGGATTACACCGACACAGCACTGCATAATACATCGTGGAATTTATTTATGACTTCTTCCTGTACTCCTACTCCTACTCCTACTGCTTATTTTCTCCGGAGAACCAGGACACGTCTGAAGCGCGGTGCATGGGGAAACATTTTGTTTTGGCATAATGTCTCACCGAGGTTTCACTTCATTTTTTGAAATCTCACAGAGGTAGCGGCCACATTTTGAATAATAATCATCATGAGCCCCTAATACTGTTTAGTCGTAGTCACATTATCTCAGCTTTGGCGGGCTTTTTCTTTTTCCAACAGCGGTTGCCATATGGATGGATTATGCTAGACTAATGGCTGAGCTGGATGGAGTCAGTGTGAAAGCCCTAAGTAACCTCTAAACTGTCACTTATGCATGCATCCATGGAGCTTTAAAGGTTATGGACCTGATCAGTAATGACTGCTGTAGAGATCATGTGATCATGTATACATGAGACGTGCGGAATGTCACACCTCCTTTATTAGCTCTTTGCAAACAGCACACGTGTCGGAGGTGGGCACGGTACAGGGAGGACATAAATGTGCCGTTACAGCGCCGCGCTGCAGTACATGTGTCCGATTTTCTTGCGAGGGAATTGCGTGAGTGTGCTCGACCCTTTCAGCAGTTGCTTTAGCATAATTGCCAAAGGAAAATCAGGATTCTTAACACACGGTGTGCACTGCTCATTTCCTCTCAACGCTATATGCGCCTTCTTGTTGTTTAACGCGGTGATGCCGTGACTTCTCCTTGGTCTGTATCACTCTCAGGCACATTCATCGACATTCTCATTCTGCAAATCCTCACGCAGTGTACCCAGCCTTCATAACCTTTCAAACAACTGTTTTTATACCCTCCAACCCAGTGTCACGTCAGTTGGTGAAATATATGCGTGATGGAATTAAATCTACAGTTTTCGCGGCACAGGCAGGAATTGTCGTTTTTTTTTGGTTGTTATTCAGTTGTGTGCCAGATCCTGAAGATTACATTACATCACTACTTCACAAACACATTTAACATAAAACTTCTCTAACCTTAACCAAAGTGAACCACAGTCTTGGCATGCTTCTCTTCTGTAACGCCCCCACCGTCCCATCTACCTCTTGGTATAAAAGTCAGCTGACAAAGATGTGAGTGAACGTGATATGGCACGTTTCACAGAAATGTCAATACGATGAGCCTATACAAATTTGAACGTATCGGTTGTTTGCGGAGACTCTAACTGCCAATGTTTTATCCTGACAACTGGGCTGTTCACATGAAAACATCTTTTGATGACTTTAACCAAAGTTCTTCATTAGGTTCCTAAACCTAGACTGGATGAGAGCCCTGATACTGATTTGGCAGGTCCGGACTATGTACACCTGTCATCCGTCCTGCCCACCAGCGTGGCTCATAAATTCATTTCTGTTTTATTTGGTCAAAGAAATGTGGTGCAGATAGTCAAGCTGAAAGTCACAAAAACTATGTTGATTATTGTACACTAATCACGCAGATAATGTTTCGTGACAGTTTCACAAATTGCTGTGATAATGTCTCAATGACACAAGAGACTGATAACAGGTGCGTCCACATCTTCAGATACTAACTTGTTCATTATCAATCTTCAGTGTAGCTAATCATGTTTACGCCACAGAGGGTAAAATTGAGCATTTTGAAGGCACCACGCAGGTGCAGGCAAAGGACAGCAGGCAAAGGACAGCAGGTCTTTTGTATATTGAAAAATAGATTGTCTGTGATGTGTTTGGTCCGGCAGAGACATGCAGGGAACAGCTGCAGCATACCAAAATATCTTTCTGCATATTTTTTTTTAATAGACGGGAGGATTTGGAAAGCCAGGATTTACACTTGGATTTCAACAGTTTCTGATTTACATTCATTTGATGTATGTGATATTTGATATGTTTTTATCCCTTTCAGGATTCATTTTCACAGCCGTTAACCAGTGTAACCCGCCCTCATGTACCCGGCTCCATCTGACACAGCTGATACTTGGGTTAATTTAACAGCCTCTTTTACCTTTTTATGTCTCACTTTTACTTTGACACCTGACTGACACGTATCACAGAACTCAAAAGCACGATTTTATCCCACAATTGCTAGCGTGCGGTGGGTAATGGGTAGACTTCCATCACGGTAACATATATTTTCTGAGCTGCTGTCACGGCACACATGACAGCTTCGGTACTACGCTGAGACAGTAAACTGCCGTGAAACAACAAAACAGAGTCCCCCAAGAGAGCATATGCTTAAATCTCTATGCAATATGTTACTGAGCTGTTGCCTGTTGATGTCTAGGGTAATAGCTTTTCCAGTCAGTCCATGTCTGAAGCATAAGAAAACAAATCTGCATCGTCTTCATTGCATTGTAGACATTTAGAAAATAACAGGGTAGAGTAGATTCAGTTTCGAATAGAAGTTACACGAATGAATCGATTTTGACTTTATCTCTTCCCATTTTTCAAGCGCGTCGCTCCTACAAACAGCCTTGGGGGCTGCAACAAACAATCAAATTGTTTCATCTAAAAACATCTCTGTGAATTTGCTCATTGCAATTTCCAACAGAGCCCAAAGTGACATCTTCACATTTCAGAAGCTGAAACCAGCAGATCTTTCACACGTTTTCTTAAAAAACGATTGGAACAGTTAGCTAACCCTTTTATCAAAATCGATTAACTAATGGAGTCATTTCTGCAGCTTTATCCCCATCTTCTCTTGCTGATCTTACTGTTAATGGCACATAAGGTATCTATGTTGAACATGACCAAGAAAAGTGAAAACTGGCGGCGACAAACCTGTGAATGTTTTGTTTGTATGCCGTGGGTTTATGTATTTGACTGTAGATGACATTGATATTATTGGGTTACTGTGTTCAAGTCTCACTGAGAAATGAAGCACGTAGAAACGTGTCTTCTGCCGCACCGACAGATCCTCCAACACGTGACTGTCGTGACTCGAGCAATGATGAATGCACGTCATTTTGAGGGCGGTGACAGCTCGAGGACGGAGTTATTTCCTTTTTTCATGTGAGCACTTTTTGCTGGAAAAAAAACATGTTCTGAGAACTTCCACAGTTGTCTTTAAGCGATGTGAAGCACTGTATAATTGTATACTCGATAATCGTTAATTGCAGCCATTTGTGTGAACATATATGTTGTCTTTTGTGTCCTGCCTCCCACCAGGTCCGCCTGTCATTGTCGTCCCTCCCAAAAGCACCTCCCTCAACATGTCCCAGAATGCACTGCTGCAGTGCCAGGCGGTGGCCGACCCCCCCAACATGACCTACGTGTGGCGCAAAGATGGAGAGAACGTCCATCACATAGAGTGAGTGCAGTCGTCACTCGTTGTGCCCCTCCGCCTGTTGATGTGTTGTGTAGCACTTTTCGAGCAGATGGGGTAAAATGTCCCCTTTGTTGTTCTTAATGTTCCAGGACAGCAGGATTGGCTGTTACATCTAATTCAGATCGAGCTCACGGAAGATTGCAGAGCAAAAGAGGCAGAAAATCAATCCAAAAAATAAATAAATTGGGAACACGATGGCAGTAATGTGAAATAAAGAGTACAAACAGTAAGATCGGAAAGATCAAATAAAAATGAAAATGGAGTCCTGGTGGACAAGACAAATATAAAAATTTCATTTTTTAAGAGCCTGTCTCTAATCTGGTCCGCTGAATGATTTGATGACAAATATTGGTTTTTTGTGCGACTGTAAGTTTGTGGAGTGATTTTTAAAAAAGAGGTGCTCTGCTTCAGGACTTGCACATGTGAACTCCTACAAGTTCTGCCGACTGAGCGTGCGCCACACGAGGACACTAAATACGTTGTAGTCAGCATTAATTTTATATGTTTTATGTGTTATCGTTAATCATTCATCGCGCTCTCTGAACACAGTTGAGTCAGCTTGACTTTTACTAAAATAGCAACACTTAGCCATCAACTGTAAAACCTGATCGCGGAATGGCGAATGTCAAGGATGGCTCTTTGTACAAGTTCTGCACCTCTACGTGTTTTTTTTTTTGTTATTCACAAAGACGGTGTCTACAGAGATCACAGCTTTGGATGCCACAGTATGCAGGTAGGAGTAAAATATTTAAAGGCACAGAAGCAGAACCGTATCAGTCAAAATGAACAATGAGTCATTTATATCGCAACTTTTTCCTTTTCACCTGCAGTTAACTCGGGCTGCAGAGAACGCTTTCACGCCAACACACATCCAAGACAGACAAACTTAAAAACTGAGAGGCTTCTTAGGTACCAGAAAAAAAAGAAAAAGAGCTTTGCGGTAATCAAGCCTGTGAGTGATGAAAGAATACTTTATTCCTCCAGTGTCTGCCCAGGAGAGAGAGAGAGAGAGAGAGAGAGAGCTGTACATCGGCAATATTCCTGAGATGATAAAAGGTGGCTTTTTTTTTTTCCTGCTTCTGATGTGAAATTTAAATCAGCATCAAAAAAACCAACGCCAAGGTTACTGGCTCGGGGCTTGACATTTTGTGCCAGGGATTATAAGTTGGAGCACAGCTTCCCTTTTTTTTGGATTCTTTGCTGCAATGTTTTGCATCTCAGTGTTATGCCTGTTGAGTTGAGAGAGATATGGTGACATCCAGAAGTTGATATGATTTCATCGTCATACATATCACACGGGAGCATGCGGCTCTGCACTGTTGACGGCTGAGTGACACAGCTGCCAGAGCAGAGCTCAGGGTGCCTTACAAGCTGGGGTGGGAAAAAGTGATGAAATTCATTATGGTATATTTAATTATATATTGCGATGTTGAAAATATAGATACGTCATAATTTATAAAGTAAAGTTGTAAAGTTGCTTTAAGTCTGTTTTTTTTTAAAAACAAATGTCTTTTTCTGGCTAATTAAACAGATTACATACCTGGCAAGTTTGATGCTGAATGCATTGTGGGTATCCTTCAGTCCAACATTCATGTTGAATGCATTCCTTGCTTCTTTATTTCTCTGCACGTTGTTGACACCAGCTATCAACTGTGAGCTTGAAGCGATGACAAGAATGTGCATGAATGGGTCCTTATATAATAATGCATAAAAATAACAACATAACGCAGACGCCAATGAAATAAAAGCATTCTTTGGAAACCAGCTCCAGCTCCGATCAGCTGCAATGAAAACACAGCACCCACACGTGCTAATATGTTACGACGTGCATTGAAGTTAAGGACGTGTGAAAACATTTTCGTGCGTCTCTGTTTGAGGCATGGTGTGACATCATTCGCTTCATTAGCCTTGTCTGCTGCCTCGTACTGCGCCTGTACAACTCTCAACAGAGATAAGGAAGAAACAAGCGAGATGTCTCGCTCCTGAAATTATGTCTCCAACTCAGAATGTTTCCCTTTCCCTCTATGTACTATATACAGTAGGTTCTCATGCATGTAAAAGGTCTTGAAAGTTAGAAATGTCAGAGTCTGCACCAACACAGAGAACCCTGTTCCTGAAACACCTCATCAGCAGTCTCGCCTTTAATTTCTTGCCTCTGTGACGTCACAGTACGTAGCCTCGTCACATAATAGTATCATTTTTGCCGAGCAGCTAGTTTGGGCATGTGAGAATTAATTCACCACAGCTGCACTGCTCAGGCATGTGTGAGCTGACCAATCAGAGCAGACTGGGTATTTGGGAGTGTTTAAGTAGTGCTGGGCGGTATACCGGTTCACACCGGTGTATATTTTCGTTATGATATGAATTTTTAATATACCGCCATACTGGTGTATTTGATTACACAACGTTCGGAACAAGATGCTCGCGTCTCCTCGGTCTCTGTAGCTGACAGCTAGCTTGTTGTAGTGGCAAGCTACTCATGCTCGCTACTTTCAAATTAAAAGCCCCCCGCTAAGAACCCAACTTCGTGCTTCACGTCATGTCACATGTCTACGCCGACCCCAGTGGCGGCTTTTTGGGAAAGAAGGAATGAGAAACTGGTTGAAAGGAAAATTACACCTCCCTTATAGATAGACAGAGTGCCGCCTTTACCTTGCAGCAAATGTGCCGCCTTTTCTATCTAAAAGGGGCTAGTAATTCCTCTCTCAACCAGTAGAAAATGCTGTGAACACCTGATTATGCATGAAAAAAAAAATACCGTCATATACCGTGAAACTGTTGGTCATGAGCTGTTGGCCTGGGAGAGTGTTAAAAATGAGAAATCAACGTGATAATAACACAGGGCAGACCATCAGCCACCCACCGGTTCTTGGACTGCTGCGTTTTGAACAAGCCTCAAGTTTGGCATCAGGGCCATTGTTTTGGAGTTGAACATGGCGATATTTGGACGACAGGGTGGAGCTGGGGATGAGATCCTGATTGGATATTACTGCCAGCTACTAGTCAGTCCTGAGGTAGCTACGCCCTAGAACCCTGCTCATCTTACTCAAAATGGGATGTCAGTTTACAAGTGGACATCATGCTGTGTTGAAGAAGACATGAAACTAATGTTTGGGACCTTGAACTCCTTTCAAAACTGTTTACTGAGCTTTCAGGTCACTTTCTCATAAGCTTACATTCTTTTTGCAACCAGTGGAGTCGCCCTCTGCTGGTCACTAGAAACAATGTCCACATTTGACAGAGTCAAAGTAATCAAATGACTTTCACAGAGGATATAGCATTAAAGCCTGTTTTAGCTCATTGTTTTGGATTTATGGCACATTGTGCTTACTGCTGGTGAACCTTACTGTGGGGTTCAGTTTCAGCACTCTCGTCTACCCTGTTTCCACTGGGTGCTTCCTGCTCAATTGCAAACTGCAGACGAAGGTAGCAATAGCTTTCGAGCAGGGTTGAACAGCCAGTAGAAAATGTTCACAGTTGTTACTGGAGACAAAACCAGGGGTAAAACGGAGAGTGAGTATTGCACCTCCATTCATCAGGTAGGCAGACACACAACTCCAAATGAATGCTAATGCGGCTCCATGTCCGCCGGCCGTGCAAGGCAATTGTTTCCCAAAATATTAGGGATAATAACCCCATATGGTAATAATAAAACCAGCTGATCTGTCAGCTCGCACGTGACCTCTTATTCTCCCAAATAAGCAAAAAAATAAATGAAAGCAGACCTAATGAAGACGATACGTAATAGTGTGTGCTACACAAAATACACACATAATACAGCACAGATAGACAAGTTGAAAAAAGGAGGGAATAAAAGGTTCAGTCATGTTACTTTAAAAGCAAAAATGAAATATGAAGCACAGAGTGAGCTCTTCTGTAGGAGAGGCTTCACAATAGCCGTGCTCAGTGGCAGGGAGGAGATCTGAGTGAGCAGCTCGTGCTTCACGATTGCCAGCACATCATCCATCAGACAATTGAACACTTTTAAAAAAACGGTGGCTGGGATCGGGTCAGCTGAGCACATGGAGGGCCTCATTTGCATTGCTTCTCCTCCTGAGCATTTCTCTATCACACGTATGCATTACAGTTACACTCAGGTTAATACTCAACATGAGTTTGATGAGGGAAAAGTTTCAGAGAGGCTTTTTGGCGCTGATGTATAATGCTGTTAACAGCTGAGTAGAGCACACTGGGATTATTCTGATTATCTGTGACTAATTCTGGGAAATAAGCTCTGTTGTAATTGCATTTGTAAAAATGGTGAGGTGCCCTTTGAGGATGTGAAAAGTTTCAGTTGAGTTTTTCCTCCATACGGCGTTTAAGTCATTTGATATGCATCAAAGCTAAGAGCCCACATGCGTCCTTACTGCCGAGTGGTTTCAAAATGGTTTTAAAAGCTGCTATTCTGGGCTCTTATTTTGAAATGAAACATGCAAATGTGGTTATACAACCAGCGAAGTTAGCAGGGCGAAGAAGTCTTTAGCCATGCTAATGACACTCACTGAGACTGAACTTGGCCTACATTGAAGATAACCGTAAGGTATGTCTACATACTTAGATATACAGTTTTAAAAATGTATATACATGTACATTTTATATCTACATATTATACAAATACTCGTACAGAACTGGCAGTGACTACTACTGTTGAGACCTAACATGACTTGAACCCTGGACATCGTTTCACATTATTTGTCTGGTGAGGGTCCGTTGTTCATGCTCTAATATTGATAGTAATATTTATGATAATCACAATCTGAGTTTAGCGCCTTCACCTTCACCTGCGCCAACTTATCTTTTGATTAATGTTTTTATTTAAAGGGATTATTGTATCCGAATTTAGCTACAAAATAATCGAAAATTCACTAAAATTCCAGCAGATTTCACATTATGACTGACTCTATGGACTGTGTTCCAGAGGTATCCAGTGAAGTTAGCATTCTAACCAACTGCAATTCCATTTGATTTTGGATTAAATCATTTTTCAGCACTGAGGGCTATGCAGCTGTTAGACCATCACATTTGGATTTGTAAGGATCAACAGATCCGTCATTTACATTTTCTGATTCTTCTTTAAAAACATTGCGGTGTCTGTCATCAGCAGCTTGACTTTATCGTGGTGTTTATATAACATTACCAAGAATATAAAGAAAAAATATCATTAGTGATTCAGCAATAACCAACAAAACGTCAGACATTCAGTTTGTCAGAGTTTAGTTTCTCAAACCTGCCTCGAGTAGGCCGTCTCCCTAAACAAATCAGGAAAGGATCACTGTTGGAGCAATGTAGAATATATTAGTACTGAAGGATCGATCCATCATACAAACAACCAGCAGTTGCAACTTAAATATTTGCAGAGCTTATGTGTAACTGATCACTCTAAGTCAAATCTTCACTATCTGTTGAGCTCTGGTTTGGACTTCAAATCCTGAGAAACGTTTGACTCTCTAGATGTTACTCTCTATGTTCGACTTTTTTTCATCTCTTTGTGCTGGGCAGGTATTGTACAGTGGGGGCTTGTATGCTGAATATATCTGTCTGCTGCTGGGAACACTGCAGAGAATGGACCGTGTAGTAAATGTGCAATAAAACTGAATCTCGTGGGAGAAAAAAAGCTCTGTAGAGCTGTACAGTACTTTATGGGTTCATCACTGCAAGGGACCTCTTTCACACTGTCATTTGATTCATTGTTAATATAAAAATATAAATTGGTAAGTGGAGCTTAAATTAAAGCACCATTCAGTAGCACAGGTTGACGTTGACATTGATGCGGTGAGGGAAAAAACAGTAGTGATGAGAAAAGGCTGTTTACCGTATGCAAGTCATCTGGCTGTATAGTAATTAGCTGGAACATGTTAGTGTAAGTCGTCCCACGAACACACAGCATGGTGTCGGCGTGCATATGTGACCTGTGTGTAGGGTGTTCCAGCCTGGTAGAGTCCCCCGGATTTCTCTCTGGCTTCTCTGTAAATGTAAGAATGTATGAGATGAGTGGGCACTCCTCGTCCCACTCGAACTGAAATGAAATGAAATTCTCCTTAACCTCCATCTGTACACAGCGCTGAATAACTCAGAGAGAAAAAAGAAAAAAAGCCCTCCTACACTGTTGATGCTGTGAGAGCCTGTTTGACTGGGAGAGCCTTATTACCTCTCGCTGGTGTTCTGGCTTGTTTCTTTGCATGCTGAAGACTTCCCCATTTGTTTTTCCTCTCAAGGTCTCTGAAGTCGCGAGTGAAGATCATGGTCGACGGAACTCTACTCGTCTCCGGTCTCATCCCAGAAGATTCTGGGAATTACACCTGCATGCCGACCAACGGCCTGCTGACCCCGCCCACAGCTTCTGCCAACCTCACAGTGATGCGTACGTTTCTGTTTGTGCTCTGTAGTCGTGATTCCTCCTGAGACGTCAGATATTTCTTTTTCTTCTCTCTGTTTTGATATTTGTTCACGCCGACATCATGGTTCAACAATTAAGCCGACCACCAAAGGGATTTTTGAACATATTAAAACTGTTTTGTCTAACTGTAGTAAAATATAAACAAACAATTACTGTTATACAATCAATGCTCATTTCTTACTGCTGAATATTGTTAAAGGGGCACTATGTAGGTTTGGAGAAAGAATTCAAACTCAGAATTTTAATATTTACAATATTAATGAGGCAATAATTAAAACACAAAAATATGTATTTTTTCCAAAACTGAATAAACGAGAACATCCCCAGAACACTGTTTGTAGCTAGAAAGGTGGCAGGGTCCGCCACATATAAAAAAGAAAGTCAAACAGTATAAATGTTGTCCTTTAAGGTCAGTTTGTTCACTCAGTCATGAAAACGAAGAGAGTTTGTTTATTTAGTCTGTTTAGGTGGGAAATAATCAGTCAGTGAAGATGTTTCTCTTTCCTCCCCCAAACTACGTAATGCACCTTTAACTGTGAAACATCACGTGATTAACATGAGGTTAGGTAACATTTAACCGAAGTCGAGAATACTGATGATGTCAAAATTACCAAGTAAAGGAATTTTCAAGTTGTTAAAAACTTTTTAGCTCCACTTCAATTCAAGTCTTCTTTACTTGGTAATTTTGAGGTAATCAGTTTTCTGACATTTAACATTGTAGGTTTCACTGCTCTTTCCTTGGTCCAAGTTAAAGAAAGAGATGGGAAGGAGGGGCCACATATTTAGAAGCGTCCCCACCAGTTACTATTTCAGTTACGTATACATTTTCCATCTTATTCTATTACATACGATGTGAATAAGATAAAAAACTTTATCTGCTTTAATTGTTACCTGAATGTAATTACTGTTTACTTAAAAACCTTATGTGTTATTCAATTAGCACACATAAAGTCATTGTGGTTTTCACGTGTTCTGTCTCCTGTAATTAATCACACATCTAGTTATTCAATTTATGCATGATTGAAAAGCTTTGCATGAAGCGTGACTTTTAGATTGAACTTAATTTAATTAGAACATTTCTGTGTAACTGAAATTCAGTTCCTGTTCCTGTTTGGGGCTAATTATTTAAGTTTAACAGAGGAAATTAACATCCACACTTTATTCATCTGATGTTTTAAACTGAAGCATAGCACCTTGAAAATCAGATATTTTTCTTATTTCTCAAGAAATGCTGACGAGCCTTCTTTAAAAGTTTAGAAATCCAAAGAATAACCAAAATTACAACACGGTGCGAAGAAAGAAGATTTTTTTTACGTTATCTCAAAGTAGTCTATGTACTGTGTTGCAGGTATGTCTACTGAAGTTAGCGTGCTAACCATCTTGCTCTGGCCTGTCCACTCTTGTCATAGCATTCTGAGCTCCCAGTCCAGATCACCGGCTGTGCGGCTAACCGTGCTAACTAGCTAATGGCAGCTGAAGTTAGAGGCAGTTAGCGGTGACTCTGGTGATATGCCGTCCATTATTTGTTTGGAGTGTGAAATCAAGAGGTTGCCAGTTCTGACATATTGCCGCTTTAAGAGCTTTTAACCCTGTAACATATCCTGACAACATGCAGTAAAGGTATATTAATGTATTCAATTGAAGTAAAACATGTATATTAAAAACATGCACCTTTGTGTTTGTCAGTTTATCATAATTCAAAATGTCAGCATGTTTATCAGTTTAACCTTTAACACCAGTAACTGAGCTATAGATACTGTGTGGTAATCACTGTATTAGCCAGCATGTTCATCTATTTGTGAGTGATAGCAGGAGATCATGGCGGCTGTTCCTTTTAAAGAAATGCTCATTTTGTAGTGCACACTTCTGGATTAAAGCATCAACAGTTAGAGATCCCTTTTCCCTCTCAACATTTTACTGTTGTCTGTAGACTCGTATAACCCTTCAGACACATCCAGTCAGCTGTAAATACAAAGAACAGCACTTGTAGTAAAACATAACCTCATAGAAAATTGATTGCAACAAAACAACTGTGTTCTCAAAAAGAATCAAAGCCAGGGTTCTCTGCACCGCTACATGTGTTTTCCCACGCTGTTGAAACAGCAGGTTGTATCCTAACTGCGGTAGTAATTGCAAAGTAAACAACTCTATTTCTCCCTTCTGTGTTCAGACCCAGCCCGGGCTCTCCCGATGCCCCAGCAAACGTTCCTCCCCACGGGTATGGACGGTGTGGTCGCCTGCCCGGCGGCGGCTCAGCCACCGCTGCTCCGTGTGGATTGGACCAAAGATGGAGAACCACTTGACCTGTCCTTGGTAATAAAATAATCATTTCCTGAAGGTCACTGCTTGACCTTTACTGTGTGCCCAAAACTAAAATGTTTGCCCTTTGCTCTGTCCCTTCACCACCGCTGTATTTACTGATACTGCATATATGACAGGGAGCTGACAGCCGGATCTATTAATTTTTTCTCTTAGCAGAGAAATGTCAGACACCACCACTGACATCTATGGAGCCGTCAGCAGCCTGTCACGCAAACATTTTTCTATCCATCAGCCCACTTATCTTGCCTACAGAAGAGCAAGATATTCCTTGCTATTCCAACGTGAACACTGAAGGAGACGTTCTTTTTCAGGCATTTTATGGCACATTTCCTGGTACTGCTGATTGAAATATCCTTTCTGCTTCCACTCAAATGTCATTCAGCCACATACATCTTAATGGACAAGAAGGATGTGTTCAATCTTAAAAGCTTTTCCGAAGCCATCCCAAAGGAGCTCCGTGTTGCCCTTTGCCCTTT